>PVIY010013142.1:9881-60085 GCA_004026745.1 Myrmecophaga tridactyla
TCACCCCGGGGAAAGTTGTTGGAACCCAGGGGCCTGGAGAGAAGACCAGCAGAGACCATCCTGTGCCTTCCACGTAAGAAAGAACCTCAGTGGAAAGTTAGCTGCCTTTCCTCTGAAGAACCAACAAAATAAATCCCCTTTTATTAAAAGCCAATCCATCTCTGGTGTGTTGCATTCCGGCAGCTAGCAAACTAGAACATAGCTAAGGAAAACGAGCATCTTTTCATGTGCTTTTCGGCCATCTGTATTTGCTCTTCAGAAAAATGCCTATTCGTATCTTTATCCCATTTTATAATTGGGCTGTTTGTCCTTTTGTTGAATTGTATGATTTCTTTATGTATATAGGATAGCAAACCCTTATCTGATGTGTGATTTCCAAATATTTTCTCCCATTGAGACAGCTGCCTCTTTACCTTTTTGATAAAGTCTTTTGAAGCACAGAAGCATTTGATTTCGCAGAGTTTCCATTCATCTATTTTTCTTTAGTTGCTTGTGCTTTGGGTATAAAGTTTAGGAAGCTACCTCCTATTACTACATCTTGAAGATGTTTCCCTACATTTTCTTCTAGGAGCTTTATGGTATTAGTTTTTATATTTAGGTGTTTGATCCACTTTGAGTTAATTTTTGTATAGTATGTAAGGTAAGGGTCTTCTTTCATTCCTTTTGGCTATTGATACCAAGTTCACCCATGCCCATTTATTGAAAAGACTATTTTGTCCCAGTTCAGTGGATTTGGAGCCCTGTCAAAGATCAGTTGATAGTTGGTGTCTATTTCTGTCTCTCAATTTGATTACATTGGTCAGTACTTCTATCTTTGTGCCAGTACCATGCTGTTTTGACCACTGTGGTTTTATAATAAGTTTTAAAACATGGAAGTGTTAATCCACCCACTTTGTTCTTCTCTTTTAGGATTCTTTTAGCTATTTAGGATCTCTTTCCCTTCTGGATGAATTTGGTAACTAGCTTTTCCAAGTGTTCAAAGTAGATTGTTGGAGTTTTGATTGGTACTGTGTTGAAACTGTAGATCAGTGTTCTAGTTTGTTAGCTGCCAGAATGCAATATACCAGAAATGGAATGACTTTTAAAAAGGGGAATTTAATAAGTTGCTAGTTTACAGTTCTAAGGCTGAGAAAATGTTCCAATTAAAACAAGACTATAAAATGTCCAATCAAAGACATCCATCCAGGGAAAGATACCTTGGTTCAAGAAGATGGATGAAGTTCAGGGTTTCTCTCTCAAGTGAGAAAGCACATGGCGAACACAGTCAGGGCTTCTCTCTTGGCTGGAAGGGCACATGGCGAACATGGCATCATCTCCTAGCTTTCTCTCCTGGCTTCCTGTTTCATGAAGCTCCCCAGGAGGCATTTTTCTTCTTCATCTCCAAAGGTCGCTGCCTGGTTCTCTCTGCTTCTTGTGGCTATGTCCTTCCTCTCTGCTCTTTCTGAATCTCCAACTTTCTCCAAAATGTTTCCTCTTTTATAGGATTCCAGTAAACTAATCAAGACCCACCCAAATGGGTGGAGACATGCCTTAACCTAATCCAGCTTAACAACCACTCTTGATTAAATCAGATTTCCAGGGAGATGATCTAATTACAGTTTCAAACATACAGTATTGAATAGGGATTATTCTGCCTTTATGAAATGGAATTTTGATTAAAACATGGCTTTTCTAGGGTACATATGTCCTTTCAAGCCAGCACAATCAGTTTGGGTAGAATTGACATCTTAACTACATTTAACCTTCCTATCATGAGTAGGGAATCTCTTTCCACCTATTTAGATCTCCTCTAATTTCTTTTAGCAATGTTATATAGTTTTCTGTGTACAAGTCCTTTACATTCCTAGTTAAATTCATTCTTAGATATTTGATTCTTTTAGTTCCTATTTTCAGTGGTTTTTTTCCTTAATTGACTCCTCAGTTGGTCATTGCTTGTGTATAGAAACATTACTGATTTTTGCACATTAATTTTATATTCCACCACCTTGCTGAATTTGTTTATTAGCTCAAGTAACTTTGTTGTAGATTTCTCAGGACTTTCCTAGTATCATTTCATCTACAAATAACGAATGTTTTACTTCTTCCTCTCCAATTTGAATGCCTTTTATTTCTTTGTCCTGCCTGATTGCTCTAGCTGGAACTTCTAACACAATGTTGAATAATAGTGGTGATAGAGCACATCCTTGTCTCATTACCAATCTTAGGGGAAAAGCTTTCAGTCTCTCACCATTGAATATGATACTGGCTATGGGCTTTTCATATATGCCCTTTATCATATTGAGGAAGTTACATTTGATTTCTACATTTTGAAGTGTTTTATCAGAAGAAGATGTTGAATTTGTCTAACACTTTTTCAGCATCAATTTAGATGATCATGTGATTTTTCCCTTTTGATTTGTTAATGGACTGTATTACATTATTTGATTTTCTTGTGTTGAACCATCCATGCATTCCTGGTACAAAACCCACATGGTCATGGTGTGTAATTCTTTTATTGTGTTGTTGGATTCGATCTGCAAATATTTTGTTGAGAATTTTTGCATATATGTTCATTAGGGAGATTGGCCTGTAGATTTCCTTTCTTATGGCATCTTTACCTGGTTTTGGTATAAAAGTGATGTTAGCTTCATAAAAGGAGTTATGTAGTGTTCCTTTTTCCTCAATTTTTTTGGAAAGTTTGAGCAGGGTTGGTGTTAGTTCTTCTTGGAATTTTTGATGAAATTTCCCTGTGATGCCATCTGGCCCTGGGCTTTTGTTTGTAGGAAGATTTTTGATGACTGAATCTGTTTACTTGTGGTTGCTTTGTTGAGATCTTCAATTTCTTCTTGAGTCAGTGTAGCTTGCTCATGTGTTTCCAGGAATTTGTCCATTTCATCTAAGTTGTCTAGTTTGTTGGTGTATAGTTGTTCATAGTATCTTTTTATGATGTTTTTTCTTCCTTCAGTGTCTGTGTAACGCAGAAATCTCATTTCTGATTTTGTTTGTTTGCATCCTCTCTGTTTTTTTCTTTGTCAGCCTTGCTAATGATCTATTGATTTTATTGATTTTCTCAAAGAACCAAGTTTTGGTTTTATTGAGTCTCTCTATTGTTCTTTTGTTCTCCCATTCATTTAACTCTGCTTTAATCTTGTTATTTCTCTTCTTTTATTTGCTTTGGGGTTAGTTTGCTGTTTTTTATAAAGACTATCATTTTTAGCATTCTCATAAATGCCTACTATCAGATTTTAATTTTTTCTTAATCTGATGAATGTGAAAATAGTATCTTTTTTTTTTTTTTAACTATTTGCAATTGCTGGATTGTTAATGAGATTGAACATACTTTTATTTGTTTATTGGACATTTTGGTTTTCTTTTTAGTGAATTGCCTGTTCATGTTCTTTGCCCATTTCTCTGTTAAGTTATCTGTTTCCTACTGATTTGTAGGAGTTGTTTATTATCATTGGATAGTAATCTTCTATAAGATCAATGTAGTCCAAATGTCTTCTTTACGTTGTTCACATATGTTTGTGTGTGGAGTGTTTTATTATATAGAATTTAAAAATTTCAATTTAACCAAATTCACAAACTTTTGTAGCTTGTTAAAAAATCCTTCTGTACCATGGTTTCATATAAATGTTTTCCTATTTTTTCTTCTAAAGGTAAAGGATTGCAGATTCTTTCCATGTAGGTTTTTAATTCTCCTAGAATTAATTTTGTGTATGGTATGAGGCAAGAATCCAGTGCCATAGACCATTGTCCTGGCCCCATTTATTGAATAATCTCACCTTTACTATGTATCTTTAATAGGTTCTGTGCAATACCTATCTATCTAAAAATAGAGATGAAGGAGATGTATTTGTTTTATTTCAAAAGTCTCGAGCCTACAGTAGTTCTTCCCACAGCCTGTGATAGTGATTCTCAGACTCCAGAGTACCTAAGAATCATTAGGGGAAAATGTTAAAAATGCAGGTACATAGGACCCACCTCAGATCACTGAATTAGAATTTATGAGGGGAGAGCCCAGGAATCTGTATTTTTAACAAATACTCCAGGTATTTTGATACAGATGGTCTATTGGCCATATTGAGAAACCCTGCCCTCAATACCAAGATGTATAGTTTCCCCTTCTCTCTACTTTATATTTTCCAAGGGGCACAGTTTAAAATATTATTCTTTTTCTTCCTTACAAACACACACACACACACTCACACTTAGAACTTACACTTATATGTTAAAGGCCCAACATACCCTTTTAGAGAAAATAGGAAGAATCCTAAACTTTAATCTTCTGTGATTGTTGGGGACCCTTTGATTCTCTTAAGGAGGTTGGCTAGTATTTGTTAACCTGGCAAAAATGATTTGTTGGGAGTCCAGAGAGCCTAGAAATCCATAGCACATTCTGGCTTTCTGCTCAATTCAACCATTATACACGTTTTATGCTAGTAATTCCTCTCTGTGCAGTTTTACCGTTTCATGTAGAATCTATGTTGTTTATTCTGGTTGGAGACCTAGGAGGAGTTTTGCAATTTGTCAGATAATCTAAAATAGTAACAATCCCCCCACAAGCATCTACCCTTGGAGGTGTTTTCCATTGCTGCTGTCAGCAGGCCTTTCCCAAGGGAGAGCCTGGGTGGGCTGTGCTCTAAGCATTTTCGTGGAATACCTAGACTTCTTGGCACCCTAAGACTGAAGCAAAGTTTCATGTTTTAGAAGTTGGAAGTTTGAGTTTCTCATACATGTGTGGAAGGGGTAATGTGGATGAGTTGCCCATTGTTACAAAAGCTTGTCTGCTCTGCTCATTTGGAATGTTAAAGAGTCCAGGGAAGGAATGGTTTTTAATGCAAGCGTTCAGGAACTCTATTTCATGGGACAGGATGTAAAATCAGAAGAAAACTCAGAACCTGGAATATTTATTTTTTGACTTATAAGAGAGACTCTAATTTCTCTTTTCTGCTTTGAGGTGTGCTATCAGTTTGATACGATGATGATTTCCATTCAGGGTTAGGATAGCATGCCAGATATATGCAGATTGTTCGGATATCTCTCTTCTCCTTGCTGTTTCATCTTCAGGCAAACTCTAGGCCCCAAAGTGCGAACTAGGAGAATTCTACCTTTGAATAAATGTCTTAATATAATTTCTAGAAATCAAATATTATCGCTCTCAGAGCTTTTTTCTTCAACATTAGAAAATCTTATCCTTCCCATTGATGCAGAGGATGCCCTGTTTCTTTTTAATAGGTTTCATGGGAAAATAATATTTTTACTTTTTTCTTTGTTCTGAGTATTATTAGCTAGGGTAAAAAAGGCAGAGAGGATACAGAGTGACTTATGAGAATAAATAGGACCAGTTGTTGGAAAATCAGGGAAAAGGTAATCTTTTTAACAGGTCTGTTTCTCTCTGACTTATCTCTTTGAATCTCTCTTGAGAAATACCTTGCTGTCTGTTTGCCTGGTGTTGACAAAACTGAGTCCACCTCCCTGGCCACAGATTAAATAAAATTGTTCATTATTAACCTCTTGGACTTTGTACAGACACCTGCTGATGCAATTTAGCAATCCCTGGTGGCTGGAAACTTTTAACGGTATGGACTATCTTCACATCCACAATGCAAATACTGAGTGCAGGGCTCAAGTAAACTTTACACGTGGTTTTCCAATGCTGAGGTAGATTTTAAAGTTGTTACAGTGGACATTACCTACATTTATGTGTACAGAACAAGCATTGAGTAAAAGAATGGAAAACCAGATACGGTAACGGTCTTAACAAAGTCAAAAAAACATGTAAATATTTAGCTAATGATCTGTATTTCGTATCTGTAAAATATGTACAGAATTAGGAAGAGGCAGAACCAGAGACTTGAACTTGGATCTGTAAATTACCGAAGTCTATATTCTTATCACTAAAATGTATTGCTCCCCTTGGAATTACAAGAAAGGCCCATATAACAAAAAAGAGAGTCTGACCAAATCCCCCAGAGAAAACAGCTTTATTATACCATTTTTCCCTTTCATATTTAAAGGGTTAAAATTTTATACTGGAGGTTAAATGTAGAAATCAATGACCACAATGTGCCTGTTGATAGTTAAGGAACAGTCATTAAGATTCTCATTAAGAATCCTTTATCCTTGCAGGTGCTCATCTAAATAGTTAGGACTTCTCCCTTTCATTCATCCACAATGTCTAATCCTGTTGACCTCACTTTAATTGATGAATCTGCCTATTTCTCTCCATTTCTTCCACTCCTACATAGTGTAATACTCTACCACCTCTTGCTTGGACCAGTGCAGTGGGCTTATAATTGGTTTCCTTGCTTTCATATTGATCATCTGATGATTCATTCCCCCCTAATTATCAACCAAAATTATCTAATTAAAAGGCAAATAAGTTCTTACCCTCATTTAAAAATTTCCATGAACCACTTCTAGTCATGAGTAGGTTGTTCTTTCTCATAGATAACAACTCTAAACTCCTGGGACAAAAAGAATAACCTCCTAAAGGGACTAGAGAGTGACTAGAAGCAGACAGAATTATAGATAATCTACATTGGAATGGGGAGACAACACATAGGGGTTCCCCAAAGTCAGTGTATAACTCTACCCCATTTTCTGGTGGATTTCTAAATTATGCATGCATGAGACAAACTACAAGCAACCTAGGATAAGACTTAAAGAACTGAATAGAGCTATCAGCTGCTAGCCAGCTGATAGAGAACTTGGAGCTTAGCATCAGTCAAGTCACTTGGTTTACTACCACAATAATAAAATAATAATAATAAACATGATTTAGAGAAATATTACTAAATCCAGAGGCACTACAACATTGCATTTTCACTGTCCAGGATATAGTTCAAAATTATTAGACACATGAAGAAACAGATTAATGTGAATTAAATTCAAACAAAGGTAATCTTTGTCTACCTATCACTAAATGACAAATATGTTGAATTTAGCAGATGAGAATTTTAAAGCAGCTTTTATAACTAAACTCAAGTACTAAAGGAAAATATGCTTGCAAAGAATAAATAATAGAAATCTCAGTAGAGAAACTGACACTGTAAAAAGAACCAAATGGAAATACTGGAACCCAAAAAATGCAATACCTGATATAATAAATTCACTCAATGAGCTTAATAGCAGATTAGAGAATGGAAGGCAGTAAACTTGAAGATAGATCAGTGAAATCATCCTAGCTGAAGAATATAGAGGTAAAGATGTAAAAATATGAGCAGAGCCTGATGGACCTATGAACAATATAAAAAGTTTAGCAAACATTTAGGTGTAGAGCTAGAAGTGGAGGAGAGAATGGGGCAGAAAAACTAGGTGAGCAAATAATTTTTCCATGTTTAGTGAAAGACATTTACCAATTTATGAAATCCAGTTACTGCCAAGTAAAATAAATGCAAAATGAAAGCAAAAACAAAATTATATACAAACATAATATAACCAAACTTCAGAAAACCAAAGTTTAAAGAGTAATCTTGAAAGAATCTGGAGAGATGTGATAGAAGTGACTAGATTTCTCATCAGAAGCAGCTGAGGCCTGAAAATTTTGGAATAATAACTCGAACATGCAGAAGGAAAAGAAAATCTATCAGCCATAATTCTGTATGCAGCAAAAATACCCTTTAAGAATGAAGGGGACAAAAAAACATTTTCACATAAGCACAAAGAAAGAGAATTCATTGCCATCTGGCTGCAATACAAGAAATGCTAAAGAAAATTCTTCAGACTGACAGGAAATGTTACTAGAAATCTAGATCTTCAGGAAAGAATGAAGAACACTAGGTATGATAAATGTGGTATAATTTTTCCTTACAATTTATTTAAAATACCTATGACTGTTTAAAGTAAAAATTATAATATCATGTTTTGGGTTTATTACATCTAACAACTATGACACCTACAGGATAAAGAACAGGGGTAAAGAAAAGGGATCTATACAATTGCAAGATTCTTATATTTAAATAGAATGATAAAATATCAACTCTAGTTAGCCTGGAAGTTTTAAAGATATATATTGTAAAACCTAGAGCAACTCCTTAAAACAAAATAAAACGTCATAGAAGAATAGCTAAATAGCTAATGGATATTTAAAAATAGAATACTAAAAAATGTTTTATTAACACCAAAAAAGAAAGGAAAAGATGAACAGAAGGACAAAAACAAAGAAGACAGGCAAAAAATAAAATAATGTTAGACTTAAATTAACCCATATCAATGATTATATTAAATGTAAATAGAATAAACATTCCTATTAAAAGGCAGAGATTGATAAAATGGCTTAAAATGCAAGATTCAGTTATATGCTATCTTCAGGTAATCCACTTTAAGTATAAAGACAAATAGATGAGAAGTAAATGGATAAAGATACAATGTGCAAAGAAACATAAAGATAAAATATAAAGACTTAAATAGATTAAAAATAAATGGATAAATATACAATGTATAAATAAACATAAGATGGCTGTATTAATATCAGATAAAGTAAACTTCAGGATAAATAGATCAAGAGAGATATAATGACAAAATGGTCAGTTTATGACAGAGGAATAAACAGTGTGCATAATCTTAGTAACAAAGCTTCAGAATACCAGAAACACATATTGACCGGATTAAAGGGAAAATAGACATATCCACAATCATTTCAGAAAATTTAACACTGTTCTCTCAGCAATAATAGAACAAATAGACAAAAATATAAGTAAAATCATAGAGAATGTGAAAACACTATCAACCATCTTGACCTAATTGATATTCATAGAACTTTGTGCAACAAGTGTAGAATACACATTATTTTCAAGTGCATATGGTAAATTTACTGATAGACCATATACTGGGCCGTAAAACAAGTCACGATGAATTTTCAAGGACTGTAATTATCCAGAGAACATTTTCTAACTACAATGGAATTAAAAATTAAAGACAGTAACATATCTAGAAAAAGACCAAATATTTGAAAATTATATAATACCCTTCTGTTTGGCTCCTTCTTGTCATTTGTGGCTTGGCTTAAATTTTACGTCCTCAGTAGGGCTTCCTTGACTGCTCATTTACAGTAAAATCCCAATGAAGCCCTAATGCATCACTCTGCTTTACTTTCATTGTAGCGTTATTCACATTACCAGGTGTTTTCTCATTTAGCCATTTGTTTAACTGTCTTCTCTCACCAGCATGTAAGTTCTAAGGGAGTAGGGACCTTATCTTATTGTTCATAGCTGGAATGGTAGCTGAAACCTAGTAAATGCTCAATAGGAATTACTGAGTAAAGAGTGATTATGAGTCATCTACATAATAAATCTATCTAGATATTAATGATGATGATAACATCACATTCAATGATAATAAAAATAAATATACTGATATTATTGCTCAGGTTTTTAAAATGCTTTATATCTCATTTAATCCTCACAACTACCTATACAGTATGTGCTTTTATTATCCTAGTTTTACAGTGGAAGAAAAAGAGATACAAAGAGGTTAAGTCACTTGGCTAGTGAAGGGTGAGCCAGGATTCAAACTCAAGTCATCTGATTCCAGCGGACTTATTCTTAGATATCAGTGGTAGCTTGGTAATGAGGTAGAGGGGTAGAGCTAGGTACACGTCGTGCATGCACATGTGCACATGAGCCTGCTAAGCCCTGGGAAGTGTTGGAATCAAGCTCTGGTTTTCTGCCCTGGAGCTGCAAGGGTCTTTTTTTGTTTTTTAATTTTATTTATACACACTCATATCCATCAAACGTATACAACTCTTCCCTACTCCCTTTATCCCCTGGGGACTTCTAATCTACTTTCTGTTTCTGTTGATTTTCTAGATTTCTCTTATAAATAACATCTACAGTATTTGCCCTTATGAGTCTTGCTTATTTCACAGAGCATAATTGTTTTGAAGGTTCTTCCATGTTGCAGCATGCCTCAGACCTTAATTCTTTCTTATGACTGACACAAATGACTTTTTAAGATATAAAAAAATCTTCTCAATATTAAAGACAGTTTTGTTTTTGTGTACCCAGAACCATGTACCCATGTTTCTAAAACATTCAAAATAGACTATTACCGTTATGTAAAATCACTCTAGGAAATCATCCCATATAATTTGTCTCTCCAACAAAGTCCAGCTTAATATTTAATCCTTTCCAACTAACCATAAAAGACGGGAAAAGAGAAGCCCCTTGTAGCTGTTAACTCTGACTTTCACTCTTTCATTCCTGCTTTTCTGAATCATTTTTTAAAGCCAACAATTAAACCGAAGAAACAGAAAATCCTACAAATAGATGCACAGTTTGAGGTATTCTAAGGCAAATATCATTCAGGTCAAGAGATAACTTTGCCATCCATCTCAGAAGCCTGTCTGTGCTCAGTCCCAGTCACAATTCCTTCTTTCACAAAAGTACCCACTATCTTGACTTTATAGTAATCACTTCCTCATATTTTAAAAATAATTTTATCATCTAAATGGGCATTTTACTATAGCTCAGTCTTTCCCATTAAAAATACTCTTTTAAGACTCTTTGGTCCACAGATTTCTCTTTATTCTTTTATTTTTCTTATAATTTATCTATTGAAAAACTCAAGGCAGTTAAGTTGTAGAGTTTCCCACAGCTTGTATTTGGTTTATTAGAAAACCCATGGTACAGTTTAACATGTTCCTCTGTCCTCTGTGTTTCCTGCAAATTGGCAACTGATTCAGAGGCTTGATCAGACTTAAGTTCAATAAGTGTCATTGTGTTCTTTCACCAGGAAGCACTTAATGTCTGTTTGTCTCTTATTTTGTAGTGTTAATAGCTATTGATGCTCATTACTTAGATCTGAATTCACTGGGGTTAGAGATGGGTGATTTTTTAATTCCTTTTTCTTTTTATTTATTAGCTGGAATACTTCCATAAAGTGGTGCTTTATTTTCTATGCTGTTTGCTTATGTAGTTGTGCAGTTCATATGGAAAAGCAGGATAAATCAAGAATTTAAGATAGTGAATGAATGAAATGAATCAGTTCCCTATCATCTTCAGAAGGTGACCTTTTTTTTTGATAAGGAACACGATTTTTATTGTTGTTTTTAGTTTTTTTTTATAACTTTTTTAAATTGTGAGATATGCGAAGGAAAGAAAGAAAAAGCAATAATTTTCAAAGTACACTTCAAAAAGTACTTATAGGGTGGCTGCCGTGGCTCAGCAGGCAGAGCTCTGACCTGCCGTGCTGGAGGTCTGGAGTTCGATCCCTGGTGCCTCCTGCCCATATGCAAATTTAAAAAAAAAAAAAAAAAGTACTTACAGAACAGATTTCAGAGTTTGTTATGTTACCATTCCACTATTTCAGATTTTTCCTTCTAGCTGCTCCAAAATGCTAGAGGCTAAAAGAAATATCAGTATAGTGATTCAGCAACCATACTTATTTGTTAAATCCTATTTTCTTTCTTATACCTCCTCCTTCTCCTTTGATGCTTCTTCCAGTCTATGGGGCTATTTGGGCAATGCCCATTCTGACTTTTTCATGTTGAGAAGGGATGTTGACAATAAAGGATACTGGTATATAATTAGTTGACAATCTTGAAGAAGCTGGTCCCTTCTGGGTTTCAAGATTTATCTGGCCTGGGAACCATCTGGAAGTTATAGGTTTCAGGAAAGTAAACTTAGTGTGTGAAACTTTTATAGGGTCTCAGTTAGAGCCCTAGGTGTTCTTAAGAGTTAACAGTAGTAATGTTGGTTGCGGTTTAGCAGACCACGGGGATTAGCACTATCTGCCTGAAGCTTACAAAAGAATAGCCTCCAGAATAGCCTCTCAACTCTATTTGGTCTCTCTTAGCCAATGATACCTCATTTTATTACACTTCTTTTCCCCCTTTTGGTCAGGAAGATACTGTCGATCTCATGGTGCCAGGGCCAGACTCATCCCTGGGAGTCATGTCCCACATTGCCAGGGAGACTTTCACACCTGAATATTATTTCCCATGCACTGGGGAGGGTAATGGTAATTACCATTGGGGAAGGTAATGGGTAATTTCTTCAGGTGTTGGACTGAGAGAGAGAGAGGCCACATCTGAGCAACAAAAGTGACTTCCTGGAAGCAACTCTTAGGCCTCATTATAGGTAGTCTTAGCTTCTCTACTACAGAAATAAATTTCACAAGGGTAAGTCTCAAAATCAAGGGCTTGGTGTATTTTCTTGGGAGTTCCCAGGGTTTGAGAGGGTAACTGGGGTTAATCAAATAGGGAAGTTTAATAGTTCATTATTTTTTTTCTTTGATTCCTCAAGGGACTCTGCAAATACTTTTAAATTATGGGCCTACCATGGTCTGGGATGGTACCCAGGTATGACATTAAGCTATACAGAATTACAAGGTCTTGTTCCTGTTCTGGGCTCCATGAGTTTGGGTTGTTTAAATGAGCTATCCAGACAGGTTGATTTAGATAGTGTGTGTTCAGAAGATTTAGGTTCTAGACTCCATAAACCCCTCTGTCTCTGGTCTCATGCAGCCCTAGAGTACATGCATTATCATCTTTAACCTGGTTTTCTGGTTTACCTTAGTCTCAGCCAGATCAGCTTCATTTTTGTTTCTAATTGAAGACTGATGATTTCTTTTTTGGTTACTTTAACAATTATTGTATGTTACTATGCTAACTTTCAGGGCTGCAGAACTCCATTTCTGGGACCTAGGTATCACAGAGTTACTCAGAGTTCCAGGGAAATACCAGTTTATACACATATAGCTCAATATCTCAGAATCTGGAAATAGACTTATAACTTTAGACGAGATGTGACTGCTATAAGAAGTTGTAATCTAGGCTCCAATTTCCTTGTAAGTATTTTCTGAAAGAGACTATAGCATATTTGTTCTTTTGATTCTGGCTTATTTTGCACAACACATTGTCCCCAAGTTTCATTCAGTTCATTGTGTGGCTCATAACTTCATTCGTTTTTGTAGCCACACAATATTCCATCATATATATATCTCACAGTTCACCATTCTGCTTCTCAGTCATTGTACTTTTCAGCCCCCTCCATCTATTGGACATCATGGATAATGTCCAAAATAGACCATGTTTTACAGTGTCCTCAATTGGATGTACTATCCGCAGCACTCTCGATTTTGGAAAGTTTTCATTGGTCCATAGACACAGAGAACCGATGATAACAACTTCACCAGATATCAAATCAAAACTTCCCCTTATCTCTTGTCCCTTGCCCCCACCCCCAATTATTTACCTCTGGTAGTGCTGTGGTACTGTTGATGTCTTCCTGTTAACTATTGGCCACGGCATGCAACTTTAGATTTCCCCCTACAACCCTCTATTGACTTTTTGTACGATATCAAACCTTTGAAGTGTTCATGCAAGAACTTATTTATGATTATAGAGTTAATCAGCATCAGTGGGATACATGGCACTTTCACTCATATTCAGGAAGGTGACCTTTTAAGAAAAATCATCTATTAAATCATGGAGCTGCCTCAGCCTTAGGAAGCAAGCTCAGGTTGTTTACCAAATAAAGTGTTCCAAGCTATAAAACCTCTCCAAGTTGAGAATAAAGAGTCATACAGGGTCACTTGTGCCACATTTACTTGGTGAAAGCAAGTTACAAGGCCAACCTAGATACAAAGATTGTAGGGATAGACATAGGTACGTGGTAAGAGGAACTGCAAAGGTTTTGCAGCCACGTTTAATTGGTTACACCTAGTTTTGTTATCTAGAGGCTGTCTCTGTTTTTGTGTGGGTATTTAGACAGATTCAGTCAGTTTTTTAAATTTGTTTGTTGTTGTTTTGGTTTTCACATTTTTGCTGGGGCCTCAGGGGAGAGGATCTTCTCCCTTTTGACAGAGGGGCTCACAGAGTCTTCAGCTTGGGCCATGGGGTCCTGGGGGTGGCTGGGCACACTGGGCATGTTGCCATCATCTCATAGGGGTACTGGGAGTTGTAGGGTGTGGCCTAGTTGATCATCCTGGAGTATTTGGTGTAGGGGTTAAATGAGGGCACAATTACAGTGAGTCCCCTGATGGTGAAGAACGCAACAGCACTATCTCCTTGCCAGGTATTCTTAAGAAAAGTGACAACTTCCGCAGCCATCTTGGTCTCATTGGTAGTGGTGGAATACAGTTTTTAAGAGCTTATTATGTGTAGGAACAGCCTTATGCAAACAAGAGAGCATCTAGCAGGTAAGTTGGTCTCAAGCTCTTTTGCTGCATGTTCTGCTCTGAACTCTGTTCAGAAGTAGCTTTGACATCGCACTGGTGCCTGCCCTTGTAGGCATCCATGAAAGTCATGTGTCCCTGTGCTCTGAATTCCATAAGGCCTTCTGTATGACCCAATGGTCCCTTCAGGGCTCACTGTGCTAGGGCCACACTGTTGTTAGCAGAATTGTCCCTCTGGGCGGTCCAGATCTGATCCATGGGACAGGCCAGGAGCCTGGTATCATAACACTCTATTCGTTTCAGTCAAGTTCTAACTTCTTCCTGCCATCTCACTTCCATTCCAGGTGATGTGCAGACAGATTCTTTTAAGACCCATTTGCCTCCAAGCAAATTAACTCATAAATGTGTTTGTTTTGCCTCCCAACCCACACCAACTGCACAAAACTACCCCACTTACCAGACATAATCAAACTCTGAATATTAATTCAGGCTCAACTGGGACATACTAATAGACTTAGAAAGACCACCCCAATTCAAGATTATATACATAGTTTCCTTATGTATGTTTCAAATACCTTTGTGTATGATTTCTTTTCATAGATTTAAACAACTAATCCAGCTGGAATTTGTTTTTCTGTATTATAAGAAGTAAAGAGTCCGAGAAGACTCTGACCCCTCATTGGGTAAAGAAATTATCAGCCAGCTATAACTAGACTATTGATTAGGTTATTTGTAGAATAAGCTGTCTTTGCCACACTGATTTGAAATAGCACCCATTTTTCACTTACTAAATTTCTTAGTTACATGCAAGCACACATGTATATATACACATTCACATCCAACTGTTGGTGTCATCCTCCCCTCCACCTATAAACAGGCTTATGCCTCACTTGTTAAAACAAACCAATCAGAAGTATCCTGGACCCTTCTATTTTCTGTTCTTCCCATGCTGCCTCAGGTGAGCTTTCCTGGGAGTAGCATTCACTCCATCGCCACCAGCTCTGCCATCCTGACTCCACTAAAACTGAGTTCTTAGCAAGGGCACCAGTGATAGCCTAATTGCTAAATTCAGGGAACTCATTTCGTTCCTTTTCTTATTTGACCTTGTGGCTAAATTAAACTCTGTTGATGTCATGGTCAAGTTCATGTGCCAACTTGGTCAAGTGGTGGTACCTGTTTGTCTGGTTGGGCATGTGCTGGCCTGTCTGTTGGAATGAGGACATTTCATAGAATTAAATCATGAGCATGTCAGCTACATCCACAGCTGATTCCATTTGTATTCAGCCAAAGGGGAGTGTCTTCTGCAATGAGTGATGCTTAATCTGATCAGTGGAAGCCTTTTAAGGAGGATTCAGAAGAGACAGGTTCTTCCTGTTTCGGATGGTGAGCCTCTCCTGTGGAGTTCATCCAGACCCTCCATCGGAATCGTCGGCTTCAAAGCCTGCCCTGCGGATTTTGGACTCTGCATTCCCACAGTCACATGAGACACTTTTATAAATTTTATATTTGCGAGTGTTCCCTGTTGATTCTGTTTCTCTAGAGAACCCTAACTAATACAGTTGATCACTTTACTCTTCTTGAAACACCGTTCTCCCTGGTGTCTTGCCAGTCTTTCTTATTGTCCCTTCTCTCTTACATTGCCCCTTCTCATGCTCCTTATCTGGCTTCTGTTGCTTTGTTAGGCCCTTAAAAGTCAGTGTTTTCTATAGTTTCAGGCCTGGCTCTATTCACATCTCATTCTGTCTTGTTTCATCTCTCCCTGTGGCATCAACCTGAAGTTTATTTTATATTCCCAGCCAGCCTAGTTCCTTCCATATTTCTAATTGTGTATTGGATGGCGCCAGCAGAGTGTCCCACCAAGTTCATCAAGACCAGAACCTCTCTTTGCCTACATGCCTGCTTATATATATCTCAGTCAATGGCCTTGCCAGTCATCTGGTCTCCTGAGCAAGAAACCTGTGCCTCGTGCTCAGCTCCCTCCTCCCTCTCCCTTTCCACCTGCATTTAGAGCAGAAGGAAACATGTTTTGTTGTGAGACAAATTTGGGTTCCAGTCCTGGTATTATGTCCCTTGAATGAGCTCTTTTAGCTGTTAGAGCCCGTGTCTCATCATTCCAGTCTCACGAAGGGGAGAAAAAGGCTCTGACAGCTAATAATCTTGAAGACTCTGACCCCGCATTGGGTGAAGAACAGCCTCCTAGAATGACTTTCAGATCTTATGGACATCCAGCCCTTGCTGACTTAACCACTTTTTTCTCTGCCTCTGTCCTCTGCTCTCCATGCCCCAGATCGGTCCATCGGAGCTTGCTGTTCCTCTAACATGGCATAATATTTCCCTTCTCCCTTGCCTTTTTTGTATGTTAGACTTTTTGTCTATTCTGGATTCTCCTTCTTTCTCCTTCCCCCATGCTTCAGACTGAATGCCTGATGAAATCCTACTGATTATTTAGTATTACTCACTCACTCACACCCCCTTAACCCTGCTGAGTGACGATTGGCCCTTCAAATCCTTCTCACAATATACTCCATATTAGAATCTTGTAGAGAACTCTGTAGTCACAGTGTGTCCGTTTATTTGTATCCCATGCCTTCCTTCTCTCCACCCTCGACCCTCACCCCCAGATGGCTAGGAACCTCCTTGAAGGGGCAGCGGCGTTAAGGGCTGTGTGTAGCAAGTTGCTATATGGTGTGTTGAGGGAACACGAGCTTAGGCACAATAGAAACTTTCAGCACAAGGGTCCAAAACAGCAGGGGAGGACCATGGCCAGTCTCCTGGGGAAGCCATCTGCTCAGGTCAGGTGGTGGCTGGCAGCTCCACATACCCCACTTTGAATTGGAAAGAAGAGACAAAGCTGGGCTGCCTGAGGGTGGGGTATTTATACAACCCCAGGGGAAGGAGGCCTTGCTACAGAGAGTCCCTACCCTGATAAACAGTTGGAGCTTCTTCCTGGTTTCCAGGTTTAAGGTATGGTCAGGTCTTTTCATTAGATCCAACATTTCCCCCCAGCTGCAGAACAGAAACATATCAAAGCATTCACACACAATAGAAAAAGAGGAGGGTGTAGGGGGGTGGGGAAGACAGGGCTGGGAGATTGCAGCTAGGTGTGTCCCTGATTACTCCAGCAAGCGGGACTAGGGAGTCAGGTCTGCCTGGGTTCAAATCCTGGCCTTATTGCTTATTCACTTGGTGATACTGAGGAAATTGCTTAATTTCTTTGAGCCTTAGTTTCTTCTTTTTAAAACAGGGGCAGTCCATGTGGTAGACCTGGGTTCGAGTCCCGGCTCATGCACCCTACCCCCACCCCCAAAAGAAAGAAAAATACAGGGGCAGTAATAATACCTACATTCAATGGTTATTTTTTTAACTTTTTTTTTTGTATAATATAACATATATACAAAGCAAAGAAAGAAAAAAGAATAGTTTTCAAAGCATTCTTCAACAAGTAGTTACAGGACAGATCCGAGAGTTTGTCATCATCTCAGATTTTTCTTTCTAGCTGCTCCAGACCTCTGTGGTTATTTAGAAGATTGAAAATAACCCATGTAAAATGTTTCATCCAGTTCTTTTTATTTTTTTTCTTCACATTGTAAAAGTTATATCTTTATATAATCATCTTCAAGAATTAAAGCTATGGGAACACAACTCAACAGTTTCAGGTACTTCCCTCCAGCCACTCTAATCCACTATAAACTAAAAAGGGATATCTATACAATGCATAAGAATAACCTCCAGGATAACCTCTCGACTCTGTTTGAAATCTTTCAGCCACTGAGACTTTATTTTTTCTCATTTCTCTCTTCCCCCTTTTGGTCGAGAGGGTTTTCTCAATCCCTTCATGCTGAGTCCCCGCTCATTCTAGGATTTCTGTCCCACATTGCTCAGGAGGTTTACACCCCTGGGAGTCATGTCCCATGTGAAGGGAGGGCGGTGTTAATCCAGTTCTTGACATGTATGAAATGTTCAAGAAATGTTTTTTTTTCCTACCATTGTTATTCTTTTAATTACTATCAGTATTTTTGGAAATGAGAATGTTTTATTCATCTTTATATTCCCAATTTCTAAGTGTGGGGCTCATAGTGGATTATAAGAAATATTTTTTGAAGGATAAATTTATAACATCCAGTCAACATTTGTTGACTACTTAATATTTTTAAAGTACATGCTAAACACTTTAAACATTATGTTATTTAATCTTCCCACTAATCTTGTAGGGTATGGGGCATTATTCTCTTCATTTAGCAAATGAGGAGATCAAAAAAACTGGTTTAGGGACTACATGCTAGATCAAAATCATGCAATTATTTGTAAGTAGCAGAGCCTGAATCTGACTCCTGAGTTGGTGATCTTTATTTTAAGTTATAACAAAGGCTGTAATGTTGGAAATCTCTTTAACAAAAAGATTTCCAAGCTCTAGTCAGTACTCCATTTCTCTCCTAATATTTATTGTTAAATTGAAGTTTCCATTGAATCAAAGAGTTTTGATGGTTTCTTGGTGACCGTTGACTTGGTATTTGGTCAACCAGTGGACAAACTTTGAGCATATCAGCCAGGTTTTTGGTTGCCATCCCCAGAGCCCACTGTGATTAGGTGAAGCAGAAATGGAAACTTATTTAAATATATTAGGTGGCTCACAGGCTCTCCAGAAGGCTAAAAGAATGGCAGACTTGAGGCCACATAACCAGGGACAAACCAAGCCACACTGGGACAACTCCAGAGTTGCCACACCCAGACACAACAAGTACAGCTTGCACCACTGGTACTGGACTCTGGACACCTGAACCTCCACTACAGCTGCCCCCAAGCTCGGGTCGCCATTCTCAACAGAAAATGGACTCTTCAAGTCTCTCTGGATCTGTCTAATTAGAGGACACTGGTCATATACACCTGTGCTCCGTCTTCCATGGAGGCCAGGAATGTGGGTGGAAGGGTTCAGTCTTGGGAAGCAGGGCTCACAATATGGGGATCTCCCGAAATAGGAGAAACACTGAGAAGGTGCTGGTGGCAGCCCACTGGGACAGGTGTCCACCAAACAGACTTATTTAATTGGCTGTAAGAAGTCAGCTGGACCTTGTCATATAAGTGTATATCTTTAAGGTGAAAACCCTCTCTGAATCTAGACATTGAAATGATAGCAGATAACATTCATTCTGTGCCAGGCGTTGTGCTAAGTTATTTTCCTTGTGTGTTCTAGCTTATCCTCACAGCAGTCCTGTGAAATATGTGCTATCATCCCCAGTATGTATTATTATCCCTGCTTTACAGTTGAGGAAACTGAGGCACAGAGAGTGAGTTCCATGTGCTGCCTCATTCAGCTAGTAAGTGGTGGAGATGGACTGGGCCCCTGTGAGACTCTGTACTTTTTTTGCCTCTGGCAAAGAGGTTTATTGGGTTGAAGATCAAACCCTGTTTCTGGGTCACCCTGACATTGGCCCTCCTGAGGTCTGAATTCAGGGTGAAGCCAAAACCAAAGAGAATTCCCTGAGAAATTAAGGTTGACCAGATTTTTAAATATTTTCCGAGATTCTTTTAATGTTTCCTGTGTTTAGTATGTTTTATACACTGGGATATTCTTTTATCTAGTTAAAATTGAAGAGTTGAAATGCTTGGTGTCTTTGTTTTCTTCACCCCAATCTGCTGGAAACTGAGTTCTGATGGAAAAACATGACGTGAAGTCAGTTCTCAGGGGCTCCCACTGACACTTAGTAATATGTAGTAGTACTGTGTAGTACTATGTAGTAGTGACCTCACGTTCAGAGTCTCTCTGAAGTTCTGGAAAACCTTAGTGGAAATAGTTCCTGTTCTCACCCCTCCTTATTTAGTCTTTCAGTTTTTCCAGACAGAGTCAGCAGCCACTTTGGAGAAACAAATATTTAAAACAAAGCAACTGGCACCTCCCACCTTGCCATAAATACAGGAGCATAAACCCTGGTTGTGAAATTCAATGCTTATTTGGCCTTAGGTTGAATCGTAAAGGAGCTTTATGGGCCCCATTCAGGATGGAGATAAATGCACAAATGAAAGTGCACATGACTTGGGGAACACAGATTAATGATGGCCTGAGGGAAACCCTCTCCCTCTCAGGCTAGCAGCTCTTCTGCCTGGTACTGCTTAGATAAAATTGGCAGGAGGTAGAGAAGGAGGGGATCTGCTGCTGCATCTGAGATGTCAACTGAAACAAGGAGGGGAAGGAAGTGGCAGGAGATGCTGGGGGCGTAGGGCCATAATTTCATTATGAATTCCTGCCGATTCTGAGCAGATTGTCCCCAAACTTGCCATTAAAAGTGCAATTTCCTCTATGAAAACTGTCTTCCCAAGGACGACAGGAAAGATGATGAGAACAGGAAGTGGAATATCCAATTATTCATGTTGGTAATAAACATTATTCATTATTTATGAATTCTGCATTCCGTCCAATCTTTGTTTACTGATAAAGTTAGCATTGCTTTTTATTTCTTCATTTGTTCATTAATTCAACAAGCATCTATTGATTGTCCACTGTGTGCAATTTCCTGTTCTAGGCACTGCGCATGCCAAGAAGGACCCGGTCCCTGCCCGCTGGTGCCTGCACTCCATCAAGGGAGTCAGACATAAGCTGTCTAATTACACACTGAAGTTTTTAATTATCAGGTTCATGTGTGTTATCAAGAATCAAAGGGTTTGATGACAGCAGATAGCAGGAGAGGCTTCTGGTGTCCAGAGAGGATCAGGGAAGGTTAACCTGGAGAAGTGATATTTGAGTTGAAGTAAGGATGAATAGAAGAAAACTAGGTAAAAAGATGAAGGAGAAAGGCAGGGGGAAGAAAAAACATTCAGATGCAAGGGATGAGTGTGACAAGACATAGAAGCAGCTACTAAGTGTGGGTTTTTCATTCTCTTTTCTCATCAACTTTACATCACCTATATCAGAGTTTTTCCAAGTGTGATCGGTGAACTACTGTATCAAAATCACTTGGAAGCATATTAAAAATTCAGATTCCTGGCTCCCACACCAGTCCACTAAATCAGAATCTCTAGGTATAGAGCCTAGTAACCTGCACTTTAAAATTTGTACACACACGCACAAACAGGTGATTCTTATATGCATCCAGTTTTGTTTAAGAGGCACTTCCATCTATTAGAGAGAGCTGTGTAATCCTGTGAAGGTGTCTGCTTATTTTACATCACTTTTTTCCAGTAGCCACCTACTATGATACACAATGAAGTATCAGTAGTCTATTTTCATAGATGAAGAAACTGAGGCCTGGGAAAGTTCACCTATACCCACTCATTGATTCCCAGGCTTGTGCCCTTCTCATTACACTGGGGCAGTCCCACTTTAAAAATGTGATGTGAAATACCTAGGAATGATTACAAAATTGAAGACTTACTTATATTTCCCTCACAATTATGGTTCTTGGTGTAATATCACATTAGTACTTTAGCAGGTCTGAAGTCTGACAAACCTGAATTCAAGTCCCAGTTCTGCCATTTACTAGCTATGTGACCTTAAACAGGTTATCACCTCAGTTACCTCATTTGTTAAATAAGGATAAAAAATAATGCCTACATCAATGAGTTGTTGCAAGGATTAAGTGAAGTACCACCTGCAAAACTCCAAGCACAGAGCTTTTTGGGACTTAGTAAGCACTAAAAATATGGCAACTATTACACCAATAATATTTAGGACACATTCAATATGCAATAAGTGTTACCAGCTAACTGAAACCCAGATGAACCACAGGAGATGTTATACATGGAAGGCTCAAGTGAATGCAAGAGTCATTTAGGCCAAAACATTTGTGATAACACAGTAGCAATGAACACACCTACCACCCGGATTTTGGTTTCTAAATACCACTTCTCACTAGAAGAAACCAAACCTTCTTGGAGAAATGCTGATTTAAGGAGAAGGGAAAGAGAAGTCTGGAGCATCTTATTGCAGCACAAAGTAGGGAAGTGCTGAAAGACTGAGAGTGACTTAGAAACAAAAACAAAACACAATACGAACAGAAATCCAAAAACATGAGCTGGCCCAGAGTGGCTCCCACTAGCCAAATGACAGTTTGAGCATCAGAAGGAATGACAGTAGTGTTGATTATACTGTCAATAAGGAATACGTGTATTAATATTACTTACTGTAAGATTATACAAAGAAAAAAATGTATCTTATGTAGAAATCTGGTAAATACCATTTAACCAAATTTAGCATTACCAATTGTGAAGCAAATTGAAATTATTTATCTCCTGATGTGATGCAACAGGAAGTATACAACCTCACCCATGTAGTATTTTTGCCAAAATTATTTAACATGAATCAAACAGTAGGAAACAATCAGACAAATGTAAAAGGACATTCTCTACTACAATCTTCAAAAATTTCACTATTGTGAAAGATGGAAAGAAAAAAGAAAAAAAATGAGAGGAATGTTCTTGAATCTAGATTCATGTTCTACAATTAGCGCTGCAGAATCTAGATTAAAAAAAAACTAGATTTGATTCCTGGAGACTGCCCATGCCAAACAAACAAACAAAAAACCCAGCGATATGACAACTTAATGCAATGTAGTCTTTTTTTTTGGGGGGGGGGGAGTTTACAGAAATTTATTTTAATGTTTTAAGTCTTAGATGCAGAGTATCCATCCAGCTGCCTGCAAAAACCAAAAGCAAATACTTTTTAAATACAAAACAAGTTTTCCATTTAAATAGTATTTAGGGTACACAGAATTTCACATATTTTATCATCATCGCATAATCAGTGAGAGAGTTCAAGTTGGAGTGTGATCATCATGTATTCTGGAATTAGCAGTGCAGATATTTTTAATTCTCACCTTTCAAATAGCTATGGGTGCTGCCATAAAAAGTCCTTAAAGCCTTCAGGCAAATGAAAGGTCTACCTTTGTTCTCCCTAAAGGTGAATTCCAAATCCTTGTTTTCTAAACTGTTCCATGCATTTGCATTGCAGCCAAGGTGTCTGACATCTTTAAAACGTCTCCACAATCTGCACCAAAAATGCAGCAGTTGATTTCGATGTCTTTAGCCTAGCAAGCTGTCCATTGATAAAAATATACCATGGAGCAAATACAAAGCTTGTACAGACAGGTCAGACTTGGGTCACCATTAATTCTGGTTTAGTGCCTGTATGCTCACGCCTAGACTAGAATGAGGCTTGTTTGCAGGACCTCCCTAACTTTTCATCCCCCTTTGGCACAAAACTGTCCAAAAGATGCCACAAAAGGCCACATTTCATCCACGCCTAGAACCATCCCTCCCAAGATGAAGGTCCCAGCCTCGAAAGAGCGCAATGTAGTCTTAATTGTGTCTTGGTTAAAGTTAAAAAACTATAAAAAACAATCTAAATGTCTATCAACTGATGAATAAATAAACAAAATGTGCTTTATCCACACAATGGAATATTATTCAGCTATAATATGGAACGAAGTACTGATACAGGCTCAGACATGAATGAACCTTGAAGATAGTACTGTTAAAGAAACCAGACACAAAAAGCCACATATTGTTTGATTTAATTGATATGAAATGTGCAGACTAGACAAATCCATAGAGTCATAAAGTAGTGGTTGCCAGAGACTGGAGGGAGGGGAAAATGGGACCTGACTGCTAATGAGTACTGAGTTTCTGGGGTGATTAAAATGTTCTGGAATCAGATAGTGGTTATAGTTGCACAACCTTATGAATATACTAAAAATCCAAATTGGGTAAATTTTATGGTATGGGAATTATATCTTAATTTAAAAAGTTATAAAGGACATTATCGGAACTATTAGGAAAATTTGAATATAAACTGTATGTGAGGCAATATTTTATCAATGTTGAATTTTGATGGTATTATGGTTATATAGGAATATGTTCTAGTTCTTAGGAAATATTTAGGGATGTTTTTAAGAATGAAATCTTCAGTGATAAAGTGTCATGATATCTGTATTTTACTTTCAAATGGCTTAGAAAAGAATGAGTGGGGTAAAGTAAATATGGCAATATTTTAACAATGTGTTATCTAGGTTAAAGGATATAAAGGGGTTCACTATTATTCTTTTAACTTTTTGTAGCTTGAACGTTTTCAAAATAAAAACATGGCGGGTGGGGTGGGAACCATGTATTACCTCTGACAAGCCAGACAGGGGAGGATGAATCCCTGTGGGTTGTGACAAGGAAGTTAGGGAAATTGATGCTCAGCCCTAGCTCCTTTCGGAGTGAAGTATCAATGGAGAGTGAATTGTATGCTTCCCTTTGAAACTTCCCTTGGTCCTACCATCATTAGAGACTGACGGTCAGGCTATTTGCCTTCAGGGAAAGTCCTTCTGTCCTTGTACTTCACGGCTAGAGTGTGTGCCCTGAGTTGTGGTCTCTGACTTGATAGTGGAGGTTGGGGGGACTCGCCAAGGCTTCCTGAGAGCTAATGTTAACTTTATTAGTGAAATCAAAAGGGCAATGAAATGGAATTTGTTGGGGGGGGGGGGTGAAGGCCTAAGAAGGAAGAAGGAGGTGGGCATGGGCTCCTTTCACAGGAAAGGCAAATGATCAAGGCCAGAAACTAAAAGCCAGATAGGAGGGCTGGTTGTTGAGTTTGGTTTATAAACAGGAAGTGGGGCGAGCCAATGCCCTTAACCCATTTGCAGTCCCTGGATAATAAAATTGATCCATGCGAACTTCCTTATTTAAGCCCCAGCTGCTCCTGCTGGTGGTTAGAAAAGAGATAATTTGGTGTCCCTGATTGTCCCACCTATTCATTTTATCCCTCTTAGCCAAGGAGTCATTGTCATCTCCTCAGCCTCTTTTTTGTCTTTGTTCCATTATTTTCCCCCCCAGGTTGCCTGAACTTACTCATGCTTATCTTTGGGCAGAGATTTGGGGTTTCAGTTTGGAGTAGGGTTTGGGGGTGTGGAAATGGCCGAGCTGCAGCAGCAGTGACACAAGGAAGGTTTTGTGAGGTTAAGTGGGGAGAACGGGGAAGACTGAATTTTTGGTTCACCCCTGACCACTGGTGCCTTCTGTTTTTAAAACAGACGTGCTTCATTCTTCCCAGAGCAGGGGCCAGAGATGGGAACTCAAAATGCAAAGTCCCAGCGGGGAATATTAAGCTGCAAGAGCTCAACGCCTGAAAAATATTGACTGTTTCTTTTTTTAAGCTAATATTCCAAATTTCTTATGAAAGTCAACTTCGACATCCAGGACACAGGAAACAAGGCAAGAGGCCGCAGCCAGCTACCTCAGAGGACTTGGGACACTTTCTTAATAACATCCAGATGGTTCCACAAAAATTGTTAACATCTTGAAAAAAAAAATCAGCTGCAGGAGAAAGGAAAAATGAGATTCAAGTGGTTTAAGAAGGACAGCTTCGTGGAGAGCACTGGGGGACCAGGAGTGGGCCTGAAATATAAGCCTCTGTGGCTAGATTACTGCTTCCTACAGCAAAGCTGGAGGGGAGCGAGGGCAGAAAAACCCCATGGCTTCTCTTAGAGCTTTTGGGTTAGCAAGGGGCCCTCAACAGAACTGGCCTTCTGGGCATGTTAATCCATTCACAAACCTGGGTTTAATAACTTTTTACATTAATATTATTTTTTCTCTTTTTTTAGAGAGGACTTACTACTTCTCTGTCTACTATGTCTATTAGGGTCTGTAGGTTTGGGGCTCAGGCCCACAGGTCTTAAGTGCTTATGGCAATATTGAACCCTAAAAAAAACATTACATATATAGTATAGGTATAATTATATACATAACACAGATACTTATATAGAGAGATAGCAAAATTAATTTTCCCCACATGTGATGAAACTCATAAAATTGAAATGAGTTGAATGTCTAGTGAAATGCTTACCATAGCTAATAGTATATTAATCAAATCAGTTCCTAAGTTTAGTGTTCCTTAAAAATTTTATTTCATTTGAAAACAATTTGCACGTTAGATTTTCTGACCTCCCAATAATTGTTTAGGTGTCAGTTCTGGGAACCAAATAATTTTAAAAGTGAACTTTTAAAAACAGTTCTATGATTTTTACAGCAAAAAATATATATAGTTTCAACATGGGATGAGAATGCTTTCTGTGTTTACATCATATAGGGAAGAGAGTGGAATCCTCAAATGAAGAGGCCCAAGTCCTATGATGGCATTAAAACAATCCTGGTTTTCTGAAGAGCTGTGTGGCTCTTTTTTTCTGCTCCTCCCCTATCCCCCAAGAAAGAGGAAATTACTTGTTTGTGGAATGGGAGTGTAACTATTTGTAGGTGGATTGCTTACTTGGAACCCCCCCACCCCCACCCAAAAAAAAACTGGGGAGAAGGAAGTAGGCTGCTTAGTTCTCTCTTACCTGGTTCACTTCAAAGGCCTTCAGAAGCATCTGCTCCCTCCTGCTCTGTCTGAGGTTACCCCCACCATCATTGGATGATGCTCCTTTGTCTGACTGACAATGGGGCATTAGAACTGGAGAGGGTGGTGGTGAGTCTTGTCTTCCTTTGCAGTTCCTGCATCCTAAATCAGCATGCAGGAGTGGGGGAGTGATTCACTAGAAGAGTCATATCCTGGAACTTTCAGGCTGAAATGCCTAGAGTATTTAACATGAAAACTCTATCTGTGTATAATCACACACAAAAAAATATCTAATGCAGAAACCAGACTTTTCTGCAACATTACCAAAGAAAGATGAGCAAAGAGAGCCTGCCAGAACTGGTTATAGAATGTTAACCAGGTAAGCTCATTAGATAGAGCCATCGCTTTCCTTTGGGAAAACACGGACATTTAAGCTTTGGCTTCTTGGGATTTGGCTGGAGGACTCTTCAGTAGAATGCAATGCCTTCTTCCTTCCTCCCCAAACTGAAATCAGGGCTCTTGCTATTCCAGAGAAACACAGAGTCCTGCCAAGTTTATGGGAAATTGGAAGGACAATGTGGATTCCCACCACTAGGGATAACAGAAGTTGAATGCTCAGGGAATAAGCAACATTTTCCTCTTGATTCCCAAGTGGGTCTATTTTTATTTTAAGGAGCTCTGTATTTTCACTCACTTTTGTGAATGGAGGAATCCATATGGAGTTTTCACCAGCTCTTCTTAAACAATGCTGAGATTCAGGGGTGGGTGGGAAACATTGCAGACATTCCCTTTTGAAGCTCTGTGAGAAATCATCCACTATTTATTTTTTATTTTAAAGTATAACATATATACAAAGCAATGAAATAAAAAAGCAATAGTTTTCAAAGCACTCTTCAACAAGTAGTTACAGGACAGATCCAAGAGTTTGTCATGGGCTACGATACAATCTTCTCATATTTTTCCTTCTGGCTGCTCCAGAATAGGAGGCTAGAGGGCTTAAATATTTTTTTATCATCATGATCGCCTTTTTTTTTCCGGTGAAAAATAACATATATGCAAAAAAAAAAAAGCTATAAATTTCAAAGCACAGCACTGCAATTAGTTGTAGGACATATTTCAGAGTTTGACATGGGTTGCACTTCCACAATTTTAGGTTTTAACTTCTAGATGTTCTAAATTACTGGAGACTAAAAGAGATATCAATTTAATGATTCAGCATTCATATTCATTTGTTAAATCCTATCTTCTCTGTATAGCTCCATCATCACCTTTGATCTTTCCATCCCTCTCTTTAGGGGTGTTTGGGCTGAAAGTTCAGAAAGGCAATTCTGAACTTTCCATATTGAAAGGGTCTGTCACTAATATGGGGTAGGGAGATGGAACTATCTGATGTTCTGGAGAGGCTGGGCTAGGTTTCAGGACTTATCTGAACCAGGGACCATCTGGAGATTGTAGGTTTCTGGAAAGTTACTCTAGTGCATGGAACCCTTGTGGAATCTTATATATTGCCCTAGTTGTTGTTTAGGATTGACTGGAATGGTCCTGGGTGGGGGTTGGCAGATTATGATAGGTAGCAAGGCCTAGCTGAAGCTTGCATAAGTACAACCTCCAGAGGAGGATCTAGACTCTATTTGAACTCTCTCAGCCACTATACTTTATTAATTACATTTCTTTCCCCCCTTTTGGTCAGGATGGAATTGTTGGCCCCACGGTGCCAGGTTTGGATTCATCCCTGGGAGTCATCTCCCACATCGCCAGAGAGACTTTTGCCCCTGGATGTCATGTCCCATGTAGCGGGGAGGGCAATGATTTCACTTGCAGAGTTGGGCTTAGAGAGAGTGAGGCCACATCTGAGCAACAGAAGAGGTCCTCCAGAAGTAACTCTTAGGCCTGCCTATAAGCAGTCTAAGCTTCTCTGCTACCTACATAAGCCTCACAAGCATAAGCCTCATGATTGAGAGCATGGCCTATTGATTTGTATATCCCTAAAGTTTTTTGTTTTTTTTTTAATCAAACCAAAACAACATATAAATATGAACATTCTTAACATGCGAACGTTCTGCATAGTGTACAATCAGTGGCTGACAATATCATCACATAGCTGTGTATTCATCACCATGATCATGTTTTAGAACATTTGCATCACTCCAGAAAAAGAGATTTAAAAAAAAAAGAAAAAAATCATACATACCAAACCCGTATTTCCATCTACTCAATATATTTTAACCTTTGTTCCCCCTATTTTTTTGTTTGTTTGTTTGGGTGTCCAAACAAACAATTCTCTGATGTTAAGGGGATTCTCTGATGTTAAGGTTTAATAGTTTCATATTCTTTCTCCCATCCCTCAGGGGACTTTGCCAATACTTTTTTTTTTTTTTTTTTACATGGGCAGGCACCGGGAATCGAACCCGGGTCCTCTGGCATGGCAGACAAGCATTCTTGCCTGGTGAGCCACCGTGGCCCACCCTGCCAATACTTTTTGACTATCTGCTTAATATACTCTAGGATATATCCAGGCGTTGCAATAATCTATACAGCATTAAAGGACCTCTTTCTTATTCTGGGCTCCCTGTGTTTCAGTTGTTGAAATGAGCTATACAGATAGGTTGAATTAGATTATGTACTGCAGAAAATTTCAGTTCCAGACCAAATAAAACTTTCTTCCATTGGTCTCAAAGAGCATGTGTGGTCTAAAATATAGACGCCGTCTTCGTTACCCCTATGCTCTGAATTACTTTAACCCCAACCTGCTTGGCTTCATTCTTATCTCTAAATATCAGGTATATACATAAAACAGCCTCTGGAAATCCAGAAATAATAATCACCGCTCTGGACTTAATGTGTCTGCTCTAAAAGCTTACAATCTAGGCCCCTGTTTTCTTATAAGCATTTTCTAAAGGTGACCATACCATTGTTGTTCTTTTGTTCCTGGCTTATTTTATCTCACCAAATGTCCCACATGTTCATTCACATAGTTGTGTGCCTCATTCATAAATATACACCATCATTTGCCAATCTACTTCTCCATTAGTGTATCCTTCATTCACCCACATTTCATTGGGCATCATGAATAGGGCCCAAAGTCCACAGCCCATCAACATTCTTAATTTAGATAATTTCATTGTTCCCAAAAGACAGAAAACTAATAAACACACCCTCGCCAAATAGGAAATCTAAACCTCCTCTTAACTCTTATCCCTCCCCCCATTATTTACCTCTGCTGTTGCTGTGGTAGTGCTGATAGTTTCCTTTTGAACATAGCTCATAGCATGCAATAGCAGTTCTCCCCCTGTACCATGGACTTAAAGATTCTTCGTACAAGAATCATATCTTTGAAGTAATTCTTGCGAGAACTAATTCGTATTTCTAGTGTTAATCAGTGGGACATGTAGGTCTATACAACCCCTTTCAATTTTGTTCATCTTTGATAGGGCAATATTACATATAGATCCACTAGAGAATCACCTTCGCTCCTACCTATTCCCTTACATTGGAGTTCAACCTCATTAGCTAACAGTTCACCCATCTCTAGCTTCTATGTATCTCTAAGTCCCCTATATTCTGTATTTTATAAAAACCTCTGATTATATGTTTATGCTGGTCATAAAAGTGGAATCAAACAGTATCTATCCTTTTGTATCTGGCTAATTTCACTCAACATTATGTCCTCAAGGCTCATCCATCATGTCATGTGCTTCAGAACGTCATTTTGTCTTACTGCTGCATAATATCCCATCATATGTATATAACACATTTTGTTGATCCACGTGTCTGTTGAGGGGCATTTGGTTTGTTTCTATCTTTTCGCAATTGTGAATAATGCTGCTATGAACATTGGTGTGCAAATGTCTGTTTTTGTCATTGCTTTCAGCCCTTCTGGGTAGATACCAAGTAGTGCTGTTGCTGGGTCTAGGGCAACTTAATATTTAGTTTCCTAAAGTACTGCCAAACAGTCTTCCATAGTGGCTGCACATTGTACATTCCCACCAGCAGTGCATAATTACCCCAGTTTCTCTCCAACGTTTATAGTTTCCTGTTTGTCTAATAGCAGTCATTCTTATAGGTGTGAGATGGTATCTCATTGTAGTCTTGATCTGCATTTACCTTATAGCCAATGAAAATGAGCGTCTCTTTGTGTGCTTTTGAGCCATCTGTATTTGCTCTTCAGAAAAATGCCTATTCATAACTTCAGCCCATTTTATAATTGGATTGTTTGTTCTTTTGTTGCTGAGTTGTATGATTTCTTTGTATGTACAGGAAATCAAACCTTTGTCCAATATGTGATTTTCAAATATTTTCTTCCATTGAGTCAGCTGCCTCTTCACCTTTTTGCCAAAGTCTTTTGAGGTGCAGAAGCATTTGATTTTGAGGAGCTCCAATTTATCTATTTTTTCTTTTGTTGCTTGTGCTTTGGGTGTAAAGTTTAGGAAACTACCTTCTATTACTAGGTCTTGAAAATGTTTCTCTACATTTTCTTCTATAAGTTTTATGGTGCTAGTTCTTATATTTAGGTGTTTGATACACCTTGAGTTAATTTTTGTGTAGGATGTAAGATAGGCATCCTCTTGGCTATTGATATCCAGTTCTCCCATGCCCAATTATTGAAAAGACTATTTTGTCCCAGTTCAGAGGATTTGGAGGAGTTGTCAAAAATCAGTTGACCATAGATTTGGTGCTCTATTTCTGCACTCTCGATGTGATTCCATCTTTGGTCAATACTTCTATCTTTGTGCCAGTACCATGCTGTTTTGACCACTGTGGCTTTATAATAGGTTTTAAAGTCAGGGAATGTTAATCCTCCCACTTTGTTCTTCTTTTTTAGGTTGCTTTTAGCTATTCAGGGTGTCTTTCCCTTCCAGATGAATTTGTTAATTAACTTTTCTAAATCTTCAAAGTAGGTTTTTAGAATTTTGATTGGTACTATGTTGAATCTGTAGTCAGTTTGGGTAGAATTGACATCCTAACTATATTCAGCCTTCCTATTCATGAGCAGGGAATGTCTTTCTACCTATTTAGATCTCCTTTGATTTCTTTTAGCAATGTTATGTAGTTTTCTACATGCACTATTTTTTTAACATAAAATTTCCAATTTTACCCACTTTTACATATATAATTCAGAGGTGTTCATTACATTTACAATGTGGTATTACCACCAACACCATCCACCAAAACTTTTCTGTCACCCTGAGCGGAAGCTGTATCATTAGCATTAACTCCTCTCTCCCCACCCATCCCTGCCTCTGGTGACCTGTATTCTAATTTCTGACTCATGCAACTTATTTTTAATGGGTACTTTCTGGGCACAGGTCACAGTACCACATAAACTGCTAAACCCATCTACAAGAGCTAATTGTCCTTGGCGTGCTGTAGCTCATCAGTTAAAAGAAGCTAAAAAGTAGCTTCTCTAAAATGAGTAAGTTTGTATTAATTTCATATATATTAAATATCAATATATATTTTAAATACAGGGTTTTGAGGGAGGGTTGGGGAAAGAGACTCATAAGTAAGACCCCATGCATGAAACAGGTTTTTTTTTTTTTTATTGGTAATTTTCAGTAAACGTTCTTGGTAATACACACTATTAAGAACTATTTGAAATTATGTTGTTAATTTATTTATTTTCTTATTTGCACTGTTTTTCCCAGGTTCTTCAAATTTGACCTCTACTCCCATGTTTCCTCTGCAACAAAAACTTCACAAAAACAGGAAGCTTGCCTGTTTTGGTTCTGTGGCCCCAGAACTAGAAAAGTACTTGAGACATAGTAGGTATTCAGTTACTTTTCCTCCTTATTCATTCCACAAAAAATTTCCTTTCCATTCCTTTTTTATCAGATTAGTTAGGAAAAAAGACATTCTCATATTTGTTTTGGTAACTGTGTTTTTTTTGTTGTTGTTGTTTGTTTTTTGTCTTATGCTGCACATTAACTGGGCAATATGTACCATCATTTATTTTTTAACTATTTGTCTGCTTTGTACCAGGCACTATTCTAGGAGTAAAAACCGTATCCATGGAACTTGCATTCCAGTGGAGAAAGAAAAAGAATAAAAAGTAAATATACTTTGTTGAATGGGGATAAATATTATAAGTAGGATGAAGGGATGGCTGGGGAAATCTTCTGATAAGGGGACATTTGGGGAGACTTGACAAAAATGGAAGAGCTAGCCTAGCAGATAGCTGGAGGAAGAGCAAGTAGTTCAGACACTATTAAATACAAAGGTCTGAAGTGTGTGCTTCATTCATTTATGGAATAGCGAGGGGAGGAGTGTAGGAGATGAGGTTGGAGAGGTGGGCAGATCATAGAGAGCCTTGGAGGTCTGATGTGGATTTTGATTTTTACTCCAAGTAAAATAGGAGAGCCTCTAGAGGGTTCAGAACCAAGGACTGGTGGGAACGGCAAGCAGTGAGCGGGGAAATGAGGTAAGAGGCTTTGAAGTAATCCAGGTGAGAGGGGCAGTGGTCTAGACCAGTGGAAGTAATGAGAAACGGTCAGATTCTGGATATGGTTTGAAGGCAGGGGCAATAGGGCTTGCTAATGGATCGGAACTGGGTTGTGAAAAAGAGAGCACCAGGGACACACCTGAGTTTTCATAATGAGCAATTTGTAGAGTAGCACGACCACTTAGTGAGATGGGGAAGACTGGGAAAAGCAGGTGTGGGGAGAACTCAAGAGTTGATGATTTGGGGCCCATGTCATGACTTTGAGAAGCTTTGTAGAACCTCTACAGGAGAAGCCAAGTTGGCAGTTGCACACATGGCTCTGGCCTTCACTGGCCTGATGACCGCTTAGCCCTGACCTGCCAAGGGGCCCAAGTAGATGGGGCCAAACATGGGGTCAGTGTTAAGCTACACAGATGTTGGAACCAGAGAAAATCTATCAAGGAGCCTTTGAGATTCCATCTCTCTGAGTAACTTGCAGCGGCCTTGTTTAGTCTGTTGCTTTCATATTAATGTTCTTTTCCTTTATCTCCATATCCTTATGCTATTTATGAATCAAAGAACAATAAAGTTACTTGTTGTTAACAAGCCATAAGGCCACATCAAGGACCTTAACTTTAGGGCTTAAAATTGGGCTTTTTAGTGGTAATTGTTGGGCCCACAGGCTAGAAGACATAAAAAAACTCATTCTTATTCCTCGTGAATAATTCTTATTCCTGGTGAATAAGGTGGGAGTGGGGGGTATGGGTGGGGAGCAGCGGTGCTTTGGGTTCCTATATTCAGAGGTATAACGAACTACCAGTCTTTGGTCAAACCAAAGATTGCTGGTAAAAGAATGCCTGGAGAGCCAGCCATTTGTTTGCTTCAAAACAGGATTCAGTCCTTTGTAACCCTAGGAATCTCTGGAGCCCCAATTCCTTTATAAATGTTAACTATACTGTCCTTAGTCCCCAGAGATCCAGTTTAACCAGCTATTGAATTCCTTTTTCCTTGAACCTAGGGCCTTTCCCATACCATAAATAGCATTCTATTCCTGTGCATATTGTCTCATTCACAGGAAATAGTGTCTGAATTACATCACAGGCAAGTTCTACTGAATTCTTTGACGTTTATTATGAAACCATTGTGGGAATGACATAGTTCCTGTTCCCAGTAGCTAGTATATCCCATCCATTATGTTCAGGATTCTAGAGCAGGTGGCAGAGATGGGAGAAACACAAGTGAGTGAAATTCCAGGATGTCCTGCTGTCCTTTACCTGTTAATGTCATAGCCCAACTTTTCTCTTAATGTTTCCCTAAGCTCAGATATAGATATGGTAAAACATGATACTTTTCCTTAGCTATGTCATTTGCTGGGATGACAAACAAATTTATCTTTGAAGAGTAGGTTAGGGGTAAAAATAAGTTATATCTGTGTTGCAGAAAGCACTAATCTTTTCCCAGGTTCTGCTCTTCCCTCCTTCTATAGTAATGACATAGAATCCCCCATGTTAAGCTGGGTATATGGCTAGTTGGCATGAGGACCGTGTTTCACAGCTTCCATTGCAGCTAGGTCGTCATTGCTCCTAGAAACTCACCCTAAAGGCATTCTGTCCCTACTTCTTCATCCCTCCCTCCATTCTGCTGCCTGAGCTGCAGATGCTGTCATCTTGGCCCCTGAGGCTGAGGCCATGAATGATGGCGCAGAAAAAGAGCAGGAGCAGCACCCCATGCCCTGATAGCCTGCAAGTCCTTTCACATGAGAGAGATCAACTTTTATCTTAAGCCACATTTTCCTCTAATTAGCCTGCTCGGCGCTGTGCTCCACAGCGTCCTTCCCAGCTGCTGAGAACAATGTGCCAAGTCGTAGACTCTTTATTCCAAGAGAGTTTACAAAATGTGGTCAAGATCATTCTTCATAAAAGCCTAATGTAATGAGCACCACTTATAAACTGAATATTAAAAAGCGAAGACCCTGGTTAAATATCTGTGATTTGAGTTCTGATATCCCCTCCTCCATCACTGGGAACTTGACCCAGCACATACCATTGTCTTCACTTTTTGTGTTTCTATCATTTGGACTCTAGATGTAGACGAATAAAGCCAGCAGCGTTTCCAAAGGCTGATGAGAAGAGTGTCTACCCCTTACTGAGACTGGCTTTACTATTACAGAAATAACACACATAAAAATTCAAAAACTATGTATGCTAAGAAGTGTCCCATGTCCCTGGGCCCACTACCTAAGGGTTACTATATCAGAGGCTTTTGGGATATCGTTCCAAAAATTTTCCAGGTACATGAAGTCCTTCCAAAAATATATATAATAAATGAGAGCATGCTGTACACACTGTTATACTGTTATATACTTTGCTTTTTAAATTTAATAATAATTCTAAACACCTTCCCAAAGCAGCATATGCATACTGACATCAACCTTGCTGTATAATATTCTGTTGTACAGTAGACAACTGTAATTTATTTAACCAATACCCATTAATGGACATTTGCTTCCAGAGTTTTGATGTCACAAACATTGTGCCAACAGATTTCCCTGCACTTATCTTTGTGCATTTGTAACAATATATCTGTAGTAGTGATTCATAGAACCGGAATTGCTAGGTGAAATGGTATGTTAAGTATATAAGTAAGTAGTGCCGTCTACGTTTACGCTCCCACCCTCACGTAAAAGTTGCTTTTTAAAATCAACTTCCCATCAGGAGCCACAATTTGACATTAGGTTTATTTCTAATTCACTTGCTACTTTTGTAATTTGAGTTTCTGTTCAGAGACAGCATGGCATCTGACTTTGCAAAAAACGAATGAGAAGCAGGTGACTGATCAGCTTCAGTATAATCCTGTGTATTGTTTAAAGTACATTATGGGCAAAATATTTCATCATTTTGCTGAAGAGATGCTAGAGATCAATCCTACTTAGAGTATGGGCTCTCAGGAAACGAGGGAACTAGGTGAAGATCTGCGGAGGAAGGAGCAGGGAAGCAACTTCCAGATCCCAGGCTCTAGAGAAATCATTCCTCCACAAAGACAAAAAGGATTTTGAATATCATTGGAAACAGAAAACTTCAGGGCTCGTTCAGCATCCTGTGCTCCGGAACCACTTGTCTGCACACTTAGCACTTCCTCTTTTCTTAGAATCTATTAAAAGCAGCCTCAGGGAATGCACCAGTAGTGGTTGTGGAGAATTAAATGATCCACGATGCCCAGTGAGCAACTTTGGATGCATGCTTAGAACAAACTGAGAATGTCTGCTCGGAATCTCTACCCTCTTTGCATCTGCTTTACTTATATTTTCATGTGTGGTAGACTCCTGCCTGCTGCCTAGCTAGTTGGGATTTGTTTGTATCAGAGGAAGGCTAGGGGAGTTAGAGCATTTCTTCTGCCTTGGCAAAAGGGCTACACCAGATACCAAGGCCCAGTGTCCTTTCTGGGGACAGGCCCCATCGGGCATTCTTAGAGAGGCTCTCTTGGAAGTAGGTAGCACCCTCTCCTGGGCTAAATCCAAATGTTTTTCATTTGTCCTGAAGTCATCTAGGATAATAACCAGCATTTCTCTTTCTCTGGCAAGCTCTGCCCCATCACTGCCCCCTCCTGGCCCCTTCTACTTACTATTTGAATGCAGCCCTGAACCACGTGCAAACCCAAAGAAGTAACGTTGAAGAGTCTAAGTAAGATTTGTCAGGGAGCAAGGGTTTATTTCAGCACTTGGTACGTGTAGGACACTGCAGCAGAGGTACGGGTACAAAAGAAATGAAGCTGGAATATGAAGAATGCATAACTAAATACACATGAAGTACAATTTTAAATAATTACAAAGCAATACAGTGCCAAGTAAGCTATGTATACGGTAGCAATCGAAGAGGGGTGAAGTGGTGTTTGCCACCAAGCAGTCCTTCCGTGAAGTGGCAGACACGCGGAAAGGAGGGGCCTAAAGGATGGGGACAGATCCTCAGTGCTGAGAAGTCTCTGGAAGGAGATGGACCGGAAGGTTCTTTTATTGAACCAGTTAATGTAAAACTGCAAGTCTTATGCCTTTATGGCCCCTTCCATAACCTTTCATATACTTCTTTTTTCTTCCCCAATCATTTGTTTCTTACAGATATTTGCAAAAAACTAAGGGATTTTGATGGTATCTTCTCACCCTTATGTAGCTCCCCTGTTTCCATTTCACCCAAACATTCACTCTACTGGACATGTAAACACTATTATTTAGTCCATCTACACACTGACAACCATGACATGGCTCATTTTCTCTCACAGGGCAAGGACGGTGGCTGTTTTGCTTGTTTGATTTTCAGTACAACAACAATAATAAATAATGGTAATAGCTATCACTTAGTGAGCCATTACCTGAAGCCAGGTACATGATAATTTTACATTGTTTTACTTGCTGCTTGTAGTTACCTATTATTATTCCTATTTTTATAGATGAGGAAATTAAGGTTCAGAGATGTTAAGTCCTTGCCCAAGTTACCAGGATGAGATCTGGACCTGGAAGCTGAGCTCTGAAGACCTTATTCTTTTCCAGTGTGTGTTTTGTGCCCCTTAGCATTAGCAAGTAATTAATAAATGTGATTAAGGAAATAATGGTATTACCAGATAGAGTTCATTACAAAATGATTAATGTGACTTTGGAATCACAAAATCATAGTAAAGTGAAGTAAAACATTTTTGATATCTTGGGAGTGTTTGGTTACTAGAAAAGGCTTTGCGAGCAAACTTGGCTGACTCCAGGGAAGCAGGACTTCCAGGCTCATAGCTGAGACTTAAGGAATACTTACTACGTTCCAGGCAGCATACTCAAAGCCCAGCATGTCATTGCATCCAGTCCTCAGGACTATCTCACCTTCAAAGGAGGCTCAGAAAGGTGAAGCAACTTGCCCAAAGTCACACAGCTATGAGTTGGTGGAGACAGGACAGACAGTTGGCCACTACCCTGGACTCCTCTCAGGCACCACTGGGGAGCCTCTAAGAGCAGCAAGCTAGTATTTCTCTCCCAGCCCATCTGGAAAAGGTCAGGTTGTCCCACAGGCCCAGAAATGAGTGTCCCATTCCATCTCTGAAGGGGGGGACAAGAGGAGGGTCAGAATCTGCCAGGACCCTGTTGAATATGTACACAGGGAAACGTTCCTGGTCCTAAGTATTTCTGCTGCAGAGCAATCCAGAATGGGCCTAAAAGAACCACGTCGAGACCCAAGAGAAAACGGCAAGTGTATTGGAATCTAAGTCTGTAAAATGTCTACTGCAGCAGGAGTAGATCTTATAATTTTATAGATCCTAACTGTGCTGCTCCACCATTGGACTTAATAGATACCAATGAACGAATGAGGGAAGGAGTGATGGACAAAGGAGAAGCCTGTGTTTGGGTAGTGGCCTACTTAGGAACCTCTTTCCTCCAGATGCAAATATAAATAATGGTTCTAGTCACTCTTAAGAAAAATATCCATAAAATCCAATTTCACTGGAGACAGAATGCTTGGGCTCAAATTCTAGCTCTGCCACACCAGGTACTTGTCTGCCACAAGTCATTCAACTCAGTTTCCCCCAAACGCTGTTATGAGTCAGTGTGGTGAGGTGCCCAGCTGGGGCAGGCCTGTAAATCACAGCTCTGGTAACTGCAGTACCGAAAACACCAGGGAGTGGTGTTCCTCAGCATGTGAGAGCAAACTTCTCAGTCCTAAGTTGAACCCAAATGTGGAGGAACAAACATCTGGTCCCAAATACAATTTCCTTTTGCAGCTCCTTGCAGCCCCGAGGAAATCAATGGGAAAGGGCCCGGGAGTGCAGCAGGCCTGTAATTTCCAGAGCCCTTCTCTAGACTGACACGTAATTGTCAGATTGTTTTATTAGAGCAGCTTCCTGCCCCCTTCCCGTTTCCAAATGTGCTCGTTCCCGGGGAAGCCTGGCTTCTCCTTCTCGCCCTTAATCACTCCTTTCCTGCCCGGCTGGGGCCCCTAGGCAGGGACGATTTCCTAAATCACTGGGAATTGGTTTCCAGTGCAAGCGCGGAGGGTGGGCTCTGAGTGAGAAAGGGGAGCATTTGTTCCAAGTGGCTTGTGACCCCGAGGTCAGCGATGCTTCATTCTGTTTGATGTCTTTCCCAGGGGGCCTTTCCTCCAGAGCTGATTTTGCTTTAAGGTCAGAAAGAGATGAGGGAATTGAGTCTTGCAGCCTTCCTTGGCCAGTGCAGGCTGGGGTTGGCCAGGGGAGGCAGGCTGGAGGTGGTGGTCATAGGTGTGGGAGAAGGGAAGTCTCAGCAACCCAGCCCTTTAGCCGTCCCCAGCCCGGGATCTGGAGAGGTTCAGAATATTCCATTCACAGTGGAGTTCTAGAAGTTTCATCCCAGAGGCTACTCTCCTCATAGATAGTTCCATTTCTCTCCAAAAGCCCACAGTCAGGAGGGAACAATAAATCCTAGTATTTTTAGCTTAACTTCCCCCATTTGAGGAATTTCAGAGGAAACAGCATGGGGCTTTTTATATTTTAACTGTATTTTTTAAAATTATTAAACAAATACACAGTTACAGTAAAAATTTCAAGCAGAATCGTTTCCAGACAGAACCACAGTTAAACAGCATTTTGTACACCCTTCTAGAAATGTTCTATGTACACGCAAGCATACATGTAGATGCATTTGTTTCTTACATAAATACGGTAATAGTTGACATACAGTTCTGTAACTTTCTATTTTCCCTTAACACGTTATGGACATTTTCTGTATCAATACATCAAGATTGACTCATGAAAAATTGGCTGCATAGTGTTCTATTGCCAAATGTACTAAATATTTAACCAGCTCCCTGTTAATGAATATTTAGGTTGCTTTTGCTTTAATACAAGCAGACCTATAATCATTATCCTAAAAATATCTATCTCCTAGATTTTGCAGATGACTTTCATTTAGCAGTGGAATTTTTGGATTGAAGGGTATAAGAATTTAAAATTTTGAGAGGTGTTGTCTTTCAAAGAGGTGATGCCAGTTTAAACTCCAGTATCAGCATAAGAATATTCCTGGTTACACAAACTGTCACAAACATATGTATAAACAAACTTCTAAACTTTTGCCAATCTTAAAATAAATGTATTTTATCATTATTTTAATGGGCATTTCCTTAATATGGACTTTTAGCCGTATTCCAAAATAATTACCGTTTTTTTTTCTGTAAATTGACTGCTCATGTAATTTGACTGCTCATGTAATTTGACTATTTTTCTATCATATTATTTATGTATCTTATTGATTTGAGGATCTCTTTATATAGAGAGGAAAATAACCCTCTTCTGTCATAGGTATCATCAGTATTTCAACCGAATTGTTATTTGATTTTGTTTGTGATAAGTCTTCTGTGCATTCCATGTAACATTTGAAAAATTATTTTAGTATAACATTTATCTGGTTTTTTTCCTTTCTTGCTTCTGGACATTCTGAGACACCATTTCATATATTAAGATTTTTTTTCATCACCCATCTTTTCTTTTATATTTTTTATATTTAAATCTTTAGTCCAACTACAATTTTGGGACAAAGGAAGTCATACAATAGAGGTCAAACTTTTTTCCCCTACCCTACACTATTCCTTAACTAATTCCTCTTTTCTTGGCACTTTAAAATCTAAAACTTCTTAATATAAGGAAAAAACATCATTCATAATGATGGCTTTCCCAATATGTAGAGCTCTTTAGAGAAAATAATTTGATCCTTGACTTGATGTTAGAAGTGGTGAGACTTGTTTTCCAGAAAGAAGCATGGAGTTGTTTGCATTGCTAAATCCTTACTAAGATTTGAGGTCTTTGAAAAATAAGTGAATTATAAGATGGATCCTCAGAGCCTGTGTTTTTCATCCATTCACTGGATAAGCACTCACTGCCACTTATACGCAATGTTATCACAAAAATGAATATATACAGTTTTTGCCTTTAGGAAGTTTATAATCTTATAGGGAACTGTCAGGTTTTTCATTTGTGGAGGCTTATGTGTGTGTGTATGTGTGTATATTTATGACTCATGAATGTGCTGTTGGTTCTAGAGACCTTGAAAGACAGAAAAGGAGGTTCACATTGGGTTGATTGATTTTTTTCAGGAAAAAAGTTGTTGAATGTTTGGAAGTTGGAACAGAATACCAGAAAATAATGCAAAATATTATAACTGCATTTTAGAAATGTCTTCTCTGTGTGTGTTCTTATATGTTTTCATTTGTCTTAGAAACAAAGGTCCTTTCTGAGGAGAGCCCCTCAGATTTGCAACTTCAGACTTGGAAGGTTGGAATGAACGTTTAGTTGGTATTTTCATGTTACTGAACCAAATGAACCAAGGTTCAGGGTCTTGGTGAAGGTCACTACTAATGTCAGAGGCAGATTGTAATGCAGCCTGTTTTGTGGTAGACACTGTTGTGGTAGACACTGTTGGTTGCCTAGTCGGTAGCTGCTCCTCCCCATTCCTTGTGAACATTGATAATGTATAGGGTGAGAATTCTCAGCGTACGCTAATCATACCATCCCATTTCCCCTCCTAAAATCTCACTTTTACAAACTCTTTTGCAGTTAGGGGACAAAATCTTAGAAGAAACCTTCTAAGAAGTCACTGGGTGCTACTGGGATGAATTTTCTTCTCAGAGCAATAGGACCTTGTAAAGAGAAAGCGTTATTCACCTGCCCGCCTTTCCAGCTTGGGTTGTTAATGCCTGGAGTTGTGGCAGCTGTTTTGTGATGATGAAGTTAAAAAGTATAAGCCAAGAGGCCTCTATGCTGAGTATGATTAAGCAGAAGGATGGACAGACCTGCGACCTTCACAAAATTGTTAAATCACTGAATGAATCCTGAGATCATCCATCTCGAGTCTTCTTGTTAAGTAAAGAAAAAATGTTGGTAGTCTGACCCTGTTAGATGTTCTGCTACTTATAGCTGAAAACATTCCTAACTAATACAGAACCTTATTCATTATTTCTTCACCTAACTATACAGACTTCAGGGGATAACATTGACCTATCTCATATTAATTTAAAAATATCAGGATACTGCTTAAACTTCTCCAGCTTTCCTTGACAGTTTGATGGGGTTATCAGCCACGAACTCATCTTAACCCTTCCTGAGACCAGTTACCTTTTCCCCTTATGGAACTCCCCAAGTAGAGAGTTCCGGGAGTTCACTTTCTGCTAAACAGAATATGATTTTTATTTCTTTAAAAAATTACCTCCCTAAAGTTCTAAAAGCTGTCAGCATGCTCATTGTCAAGGATTTGATGAACAAATCTATATTCTCTCTATTCATGAACTCTGATTTTTATGGACTTTAAATATAGCCCTTCTTACTCTGAACATTAGAACATTAACAAGAGGTTGAGTGTATAGGAATGATTTTAATTTTTGTTTTAGATCCTTCTCTTAAGAAAACATGGTTTTACTATGTTTAATTATTACTTTTATAATTTATAACAGGAATATGAATTGTGATAACCTGGAAGGAAGGAAGAAAACCACAGCTCATCTTTCAGTCTTCCCCTTTCTAAATGATAGCCCTGATTTTTCACTCCTTCATTAGATGCTGCTTTATTCATTTGAGTTATTGTGGTGGCTTAGAGTCCTGTACCCCAGAAAAGCATGATCTTAATCCATTCCAGTGGGTGTGAACTTCAGGATGGGTCTTAATGTTATTACTGGAGGCCATACAGAGAAGGCCATGGGAAAGAGAAAGACATGGGAGGCAACCAAGTCAACCGAACCCGTGAGAGAAAGGCCTGCTTGTGTATTGCCCTGTGACAGAAAAGTTAAGGAACCCAAAGACTGCCAGCCAGGCAGAAAATACCAATCCCAGTAGGAAGCAAGCCTTCTTGGCCCTGAAACCATGAGCCAATAAATTCTTATTGTTAAGCCAACCCATTGTATGGTACTTGTTTTTAGCAGTTAGAAGACTAAAGCAGTTCCCTTTCAAGAAAGAGTTTCTGGGTACAAGGGTAGTTTAGTATTAGAATTCTCTCCTGCCATGTGGAAGACCCGGTTTCGATTCTCGGCCCATGCATTTCCCAAAACAAACAAGCAAACAAAAAAAAGCAAAAACAAACAAACAAAAAGTCAACAAATGGTACTGCAATAACAGATACTCACATGAAAAAGACTGAAATGTGACCCCTGCCACGCAGCATACAAAACAAAAACAAAGAGTTTCCCCCACCTCATAAAGGGTAGAAATGGTGGAATGGTAGCTGCTATGGATGTATGGTGAATAAGAAATGGCCTTTGTTATTCTCTATGTCTGAATCATACTTCTGCCCCCTACCAGCTCTGTGACCTTGACCCAGTCACCAATCCTTCAAAGCTTCGGTTCCCTCTTCTAAGAAATGGGTTGAAATTAATACCTGTGTCATAGAGTTGTTGAGCAGAGTTAATATCTAATGCTGGTCAAGTGTTTGGCTCAGAAACAAGTTATCATAAACATTTTCCAAGTATCCTGTATTGCCATTATTTCTCTTGGGTTTTGTTGTGTTCTGTAGAATCATGGACTTTGGTTTTCCACAAATTTGCATCTTTTTAAAACTTTTTGTTTTGGTGTAATTTTAGAATTAAAGAGAAGTTGAGAAGATAGTACAGAGAGTTTGCTTATACCCCTCAGTCAGTTTCTATCATTGTTAGCATCTTACATTACCATAATGTATTTGGCAAAACTAAGGAGCAGACATTGGTATATTACTGTTCACTAAACTTCAGGCTTTATTTGGATTTCACCAGATTTCCCATTAATTTCCTTTTTTTCTTCCAGAACCCAATCTAGAGTACCATATTACATTTCCTTGTCATGTCTCCCCAGTCTTCTCTGGCCAGTGAGAGTTTCTTACTCTATCCTTGTTTTTTCATAACCTTGACAGCCCAAGGAGTGATTTGTGAACTTTTGAGTGGAAGTAGGAAAATCCACGCCACTTCCCTGAGGCCATACTTTTCTTTTCCAGTCTTTTGAGCTTACAGATAAGAGCAGAAAGCATTGATCAAAGGAGGTGAGTCATAGTCTTCCCCTCTGAAGTTGTATGTCAGCCTTGGGAAGATTCTGCTGGCAAATAGATTCTATAAATTGATGGAGGACAAAATGGAGTTATGTGAGCAGAGGGGAGTATCTCATGGGAGGGCCTTGGCACTTTTGTGATAAGTTGAGGAGTCTTGCTTTTAATTTCTGTTGAGAACGGAGAACATCAGAAGATCTGTCCATCTTCATTCCGAACCCCCCTCTTTGGTAGTGGCTTAGCCCTACAGCCATCACTCTGAGTTCCAGTATCCAGGGGAAAGAATTCATCTCTTAGAGAAGAAGAAAGTCTCCAGTTTAGCAGATCCATGGCCATGTACTTCTGGGACTTAGCACTTTTCCATTCACGGTCATGTTCAGACATCCTCAAAGGATATTTGAAGCCCATTAAGTCCAGATTTACATTCTTCTCCAACAAATGGCAGGGCTTCAGAAAGTTTGTTTATTTAACATAAAGTGCAATTTAAAAAAGGTTTTGGCCCTGAGAGTACAGGAGTTTATGTGATTCCAAGCCTCTCTTTCTGGGGTAGAATAAATAAAACAGGGAAATGGCAAAGCCTATAGGGCTTTTCCTTCCTTCTCGTGGATTCTTGTCTTTTATTTGTTGTTTATTATATGGTGGGGCGAAACTCCTATGTAGGAAGGGAAAAAAAAGGATTGTTTTCTTTTGAGCAGAGTTGTTCGCATTCATACTTTTGGAAACTGATTAGCTTTGGAAAACATAACTCTCTCCTTATCACTTTTCATTTAACTTGTTTCTAATTCAAGTTGAGAATTCAGTTTCATTGCCAGCAGATGTCAAATCTTAGAAGGGATCTTAGACTTGGGAGAATTGAAGAACCTAAACTGTTTCATGGGCTAATTGTGTGTGCAGTGGTGGTGGGCAGGGGGCTTTGATGAGGTGGCTGGTACTGAATTGTTCTCCTTATTAAGACTCCATATGGCCAAAAGGATTGACCAGTCCCAGCTGACCAAACCCAGAACCAACAGCCAAGAGATGTCCTCTGAGCCAGGCAATCCTTCCCAAAGTGAGTTTCAGACACCTTTGAAAGATCCTTGAGCCAAAAGATGCCACTTAAGCAGGTGTCAAAATAGAGGGCCTTGGGACAGGGAGGGGTAGGAGAGATTAGAGTCAGAGGAGCAGAGAGATGACAAAGGGATAAAAAAAAAAAAAAAGAACTATGGTTATGGTACTTAAAAGAGAAGCAGATCTTGATATTAAACTTTCTAAAGTGCTACACAATTGGTTATTGATCAGACTAGTTTGTGAAAAAAAAAGTCAATGCTTGGTTAAAGATTTTTTTCCTCCATGTATTAATAGGTCAAATTCAATATGAAAAAACTCCAGGGATTGTCAGACTCTTTGGTTGTTCTGTAGTAACTTGGTAGTGCTAGAAATAAGTGGGCATCGTAGGAGTTTTTTTATTATATTTGTGTTGCAATTATATACACTGTAACAGGATTTGATTGCCTGGAACCAAAAGCTTTTGCCAACAGCTTTGTGTTAAGATTCACACATCTAATGGAAGGTTTTAAGTACCACTTGAACTAATTCTTCAGAGTAATATGAAGAATTAGATAGTTCTCATTTCAGAGGTGAAGGACACAGATTGAGAGACTTGGCATGAAGTCATATTACAAATTGGTGACAGGTCCAATTCCTGGCTGCAGACCTTTTAATGGACTCTGGGACTCTGTGTTCTGAGCTCCTTTCCTACTCAGGAGCCTGACTACAGTTCATAAATTACACCAGGAGCCAGCAGTGGGTACAGTGGGACTGAGGATTCATGGATGAGCCCTGATGGCTTTTGGAACAAACCATCTTGGGGCACGAGGAGGATGCAGAGGTAAGACCAGATCCAGGAATGGTTAGCCTGGAGGTGGGGCCTGATGTTGACCATTAGCCCTCACCATTCACAACCACCAAGGTGCTATGTAAGCTTGTGAAAAAGGCCCTACTCCTTAATTCCCTCACAGTCTTGCTTTCATGCGGCTTTCCCTAATATCTTTTCATTATGATTCAAATAGCCGTCGTGCCTGCATATTATCTTTGAAAGTCATTGAAAAGGCACCACTTTTGGAGAATGTGCCAAGGAATGTGAGGCTGGCTCCACATCCCACCCCACTGCAGTGGCTCATCTCTCTAGTGGAGCCTATTTAGTGAGTCAAGAATATTCCATTAATCAAGCATGTGCGTCTGCCAACAGATACATTCCAAAGAAAATAAATGAAAGCTCGTCTACTTTGAAGTGTTTTGATGGGCAGTCTCTTTCTTTAATCATGCTACCTGGACTGCCTCTTCTCTAGTTGTAGCATAGTAGAACAAACTTACCCTGAAAGAGCTGGGAATGTTTTATGCAGTGATAATTCCTAACTGAAAATTTACAATTATTTATACTTCTCTCTCCACAGTGCCTAAGACTACACATTGAAGGGGGCACATTTACTTCTTGGAATCATTGGCTTACCAATCTGAACAGAATGCAATTATAACAGCAGCAATAATAACAATTATTATTATTATTTTCAACTGTAATCCATGGACCAGACTGTATCTAAATGCTCGTACATCGCCTTCAATGACAAGTCCACAACAAATGAGTTCGGAGGAATAAAGAAAAGCCCGAAAACATCAAATGACCAGTGTTAATCATTTTCTACACTTCAGCAAATATGGGGTTCCCTTGGTAGAGACTGAGGGCTCCAAAGCTATAACCTTGAAAGGGCTAATATGCCTATGCAAACTCCAAATTCTCCTGCCTGGTTTTATGTCTACTTTTCAGATAAAGAACCTGCTTATCTTTAACTGACTAATTAAGAGAGATCACGTACTACAGTGGCTAAGAGTCTAGACTTTGCCTTAGACCTTAATTCAAGTCTCAGCTCTGCCTCTCATAGCCTGTGTGGTGTTCAGCAAGTTATCTAAACTCTCTGAGCCTGCAATTGGTCAGCTGTAAAGTGAACTGTTGTAGAATTAAGCAAGATCACACATGTCGAACCCTTGTACAGTGGCAGTAGTCACCCAAGGAATAGAACAGGGAATTGGAGCTAGTGTGGCAAGGTGGCTAACAGCAAAGACTTCAGAGTGAGCCACAGTCTTGAGTCTAAATTCCAGGTGTGTGACCATGCATGAGTCACTGAACCATTCTAAGCTTCAGTTTTCCCGTTAAAGTATGGTAATAGAAGTAATACCATTTTCCTCATGAGGATTAAGCATCATGTACTACAGGGGGTTTGGGAAAGATAAGAAGATCAAAGGGAAAGCTAGAGGACCATGCTTGGAGAACAGGAACCAGGGCAGATCTGGAGATGGCTCTAATGTTATTAGAGCTCTATCAGTCATCCCCGCCACACGGTGGAATAGAAGCACAACCATTTCTCTACACAGAGCACGGTCACTTGAGTATTTGATGGACTCAGGTTGGCTTCCCGGTTCTGACCTGCTCAAAGACCCTGGAAAGTCTTGATGGTTGGTAGTTTAAGTCCCTCAATTTTGTTCTTATTCAAGATTGTCCGTGAAAAGAATACTTAGCTCTTTATATTTCCATTTGAAATTTAGAATCAGTTGGCAGTTTCTAGGAATAAGATGAAGCAACCATATCAAGATTTTCTTAGTACTTGCATTGAATCTCCTCATCAGTTTGGGGAGCATGGGCATTTTTGCAATGTTGAACTTTTCTGTCCGTAAACATATTTCTTCAATTAATCAAGTTTTGCTTTTCTCAGTAGTGTTTCGTAGTTTTTAGTGTAGAAAACTTATACATCTTTCACTTAATTTAGTCCTAGGTATTTCATGCTTTTTGATCCTATTGTAAATGACATCATTTTACATTTCCTGTTTTTGTTGCTTGTATATACCTAAATTAGCTCATTAAACCTAACTGATTCGTGTATATTTTCCACATACACAATCATGTCATTTCCAAATATTGACAGCTTAACTTTCGCTTTCTAGTTATTAGCCCTTTTATTTATATTTGTTGCCTTATCACACTGATCAGGAACTCTGATACAATGTTGTCAGCAGGTATTTTCATCTTATTCCAGATCTCAGTGGAAAACCGTTCAATATTTTACCAGTATTTCAGTTAACTTCTTCTGGAACAAGCCACCCAAACACACAGTGGTTTAAAACAATAATTACATATTGTTTCTCACCATTCTGTGGATTGGCTGGGTAGTTCCTCTGCTGGTTTAACATAGATTCACTCATGTGGCTCCTTCCATATAGGGTGAAGACCCAAGCCTCATCTGCATGTCTCTGAGAGATGTTGGCTTAGGTATTCTTTTTCTCCTCTAAAAGGCATCTCTTACTCAAACACATAGGATTGGTTATTAGTAGTAGCCTAGGACACCTCTCCAAAAGGCAGCTTGACAGTGGTTAATAATGGCAGTTATAAATGGAGATTAGAGAGAGGGAGAAAATAAATCCATAAACCTGGAATTTCTACAGATAATTAGCTTATGAAAAATCTAACACCAGAGGCTTCAGAAAGAAACTAAAAGTCTTTGGGAGATTTGAAATAATCTTACATATAGAGGAGTGGGCAAAGAGCTAGAAAATACGGAAAAGGACTTTACTTTCATATTATGGAATAGTCATTTGGCATTAGGGAAGAATAGGCTCTTCCTAGCCACTCACCCTTTGAAAATGATATTTCTCCTAGTGCAGACTGAAAATGTAACCCTGGCTCAAGCAAGCCGTGACCCAGTGATCAATGGGGCATCCAGGCACCACATTCGTCGTTTCTCAAACTTGGATATAACATAAAAAAATCAAAACCCTTTGGACTAATGTATTGTAAAATCTGTATTATTCATCAATTTTGATTTTATTACTCAGGGAGTTTTTTTTTTCTCCTTTATTTTTTTACTTGTCATAGAGTTTTAAAGGTAGGTTTTGGATTGGTATAAACTCCACTGACTTCTGAGAGGGTATGTGTCAGTCTAGATATTGTGCTACCCTAACATTAGATTTCTAAGCACAATATTTAATTTAAAAGTTTTTAGAGGAAAAAAATACTTAAGTTGCTCACATGGCAAAGAGTTGAGAGAATATTTAACAATGTACTAAGAAATGATTTTGATCATATCTAGAAAATCCCATCTTTAAAAATGAAAACCTTATTTAACCTAGGGAATTGCAATATATTTATAAGGTTGATGTGTTGAAAATCTTGTGTCTGGGTTTTAAATAAAGAATAATCTGTAAACCAAAGTTAATTCTGTGCATAGGATAACATATTAAACATACTTTCCCTAAGAAATCAACATAAAATCTCTCAGCAAAGTACAGTTCCATCCTTCAATCAAGAAAGACTCAAACTTTTTAACCCGAGAGTTACTGTAACAATGTCAAACCTCTTCCATATGAAAATTTCATTTCTTTGAATTATTCAGGGAATATCAAAGGGAAAATTGGGGATTTAATGTTAGGAATATGGGTGGAAATATATATATTTTTAAATTATTTTCGTCATGAAATGTGAAAGTAAAGAAATTTATATTAGAATAGTGAAATTGGTTCCCTTTCCTCTTTGGTATTTTTTCAGTCTAATAAAGTCTATAGTATTCCCGTATGTACTATTGTTATAACCTGAATTAGTTTTTTATTGCTGCCATACATATTACCACAAACTTGGAGGATTAAAACTATACAAATTTATTATCTCACAGTTTTGTAGGTCAGGAATCTAAGTGGGCTTAGCTGGTTCCTCAGCTCTGGGTCTCACTGGGTCTCTCTCAAGGTGCTGGGAAGGCTGAGTTCCTTTGTGGAGGCTCTGGGGAAGAACCCACTTCCAAGCTCCTTCAGAATGTTGGAGGAATTCAGTTCCTTCTCATTGTAGGATTGAGTCCCCATTTCCTGGCTAGTTGTCACCCAAGGGCTGCCCTGAGCTCCTAGAGGCCTCTCTCCATTCCTTGCATGTGGCCCCTCTCTGTTTCTGAACCAGCAAAGGCCTGTTAAATCCTTCTCACACGTGGGGTCTGCCTTCCTCTTCTGCTGCAGCTCTCCTGCCTCTAGCCAAAGAAAGTTTTCTGCTTTTAAGGACTCCTGTGATTAGATTGACCCCACCCTGATAATGCAGGATAAACTTCCTTTCTTGAAATCTGTAGCCTAAAGTCTCTTTGGCCATGTGCTTTAGTTCGTAAGCTGCCAGAATGCAATATACCAGAAACGGAACAGCTTTTAGAAAGGGGAATTTATTAAGTTGTCTGTTTACAGTTCTAAGGCCATGAAAATGTCCACATTAAGGCATCCAGGGAAAGATATCTTGGTTCAAGAAGGCTGATGAGGTTCGGGATTTCTCTCTCAGCTGGAAAGGCACATGGCAATGTCTACTAGCTTTTTCTCCAGATTTCTTC
>PVIY010013143.1:0-59953 GCA_004026745.1 Myrmecophaga tridactyla
GGGAAAGTTGTTGGAACCCAAGGGCCTGGAGAGAAGACCAGCAGAGACCATCCTGTGCCTTCCACGTAAGAAAGAGCCTCAGTGGAAAGTTAGCTGCCTTTCCTCTGAAGAACCAACAAAATAAATCCCCTTTTATTAAAAGCCAATCCGTCTCTGGTGTGTTGCATTCCAGCAGCTAGCAAACTAGAACAGCATCCTAAAAAAGAAGAACAAAATGGGAAGATCAATTCTCTCTGACTTTAAAACCTATTATAAAGCCACAGTGGTCAAAACGGCATGGTCCCAGAAGGATTTGAACAGTGAATAAAAAAGTATTTGCAAAGTCCCCTTCAAGGAATGGTGAGAAAGTGGGAAAATTCAACTTCCCCAAGTGGAGAATTCTTGATACTCTCACAAGCAGTGGGGACAACAAAAGCAATAGGCTGAGCCCCCAGTCTTGGGGTTTGTTCATATGAAACTTAACCCCACAAAGGATAGGCTAAGCCTACTTAAAATTAGGCCTAAGAGTCACCCCTAAGAGAACCTCTTTTGCTGCTCAGATGTGGCCTCTCTCTCTCAGCCAACACGACAAGCAAACTCACTGCCCTCCCCCTCTCTATATGGGACATGACTCCCAGGGGTGTGGACCTTCCTGACAACATGGGACAGAAATCCTAAAATGAGCTGGGACTCAGCATCAAGGGATTGAGAAAACCTTCTCATCCAAAAGGGGGAAGAGAGAAATGAGATAAACTAAATTGTCCATGACTGAGAGATTCCAAACAGAATTGAGAGGTTATCCTGGAGGTTATTCTTATGCATTAAATACATATCACCTTTTAGTTAAGGAGAGACAGAGAGGCTGGAGGGAACTGCCTGAAAATGTGGAGCTGTGCTCCGGTAGCCATGTTTCTTGAAGATGATTGTATAATGATATAACTTTTGCAATGTGGCTGTGTGGTTGTGAAAACCTCATGCCTGATGCTCCTTTTATCTACTTTATCAACAGATGAGTAAAATATGTGGATTAAAAATAAATAAATAAATAACAGGGGGAACAAATGTTAAAATAAATTTAGTAGATTGAAATGCTAAAGATCAATGAAGGAGGGGTTAGGGGCATGGTGTGTATGAATTTTTTTCTATTTTCTTTTTTACTTCTTTTTCTGAATTGATGCAAATGTTGTAAGAAATGATCATGATGATGAATATACAACTATATGATGAAAGAAAAAAGAATGTTCATATTGTATGTTTATTGGTTTTATTAATAAAATTTTTTTTTAAATGCAGGAGATCTGAGTTAAGTAATACCCGCACAAAGTATATCATGGGATTTCCTTCATAAACTTAATACAGGCTATCCTATAAACTAGCATCCCTCCAAATATCAGTTTCTTTTTAATTGATTTTTTAAGTGATTTTTTCTAACCCATCTCCCCATCTAGATGGCAAACTGAATGAGCAATGGTGGTTTTGTTAATTTTTATAGTACTTGATTAAAGAAAAATTGTGCAATGAGGTATGGATATTCCATCAATAATTGTAAAAACAAAACAAGACATTGCAGATGGATAGATAGATTAGAAGTGAGGTGCTGATTTATTGTGTTGATTTGAGAAAAAAGGGAATTGCCTGAGTTGGAAAGGAACGGCAGCCTTTAACTCCTCTTTGTTTCTGACTCAAAGACAACCTGAAGCCCCAAATGCTCATCTTTGGATCCCATACTGAAAGTTGAGGTAATAATGTAGAAGCTCATCTCAAGGAATTGAGTTTGAGTTTTCCTGGTTTAGAGATAAGAAAGAGCTTAGATAAGCATTCCCACACCTGGGTAAACTTATGCTCCCTCAACTGAGTTATGGGCCTAAACCGAACTCCTAGAATCTCCAAAACTGAGAGGAGGGTTATGACAACATGGAAGTAAGCACTTGACAAACTTGAGTAGAATATGGAGCTCTGAGTCTCAGCAGAGAGTTGGGGTCAGCAAGGAAACTCATAGAAATGTTTTCATGGGAAGACAGGAGAGCTAATATGAAGTAATCAGGGAAAATCTGATTCCTGGAGTTATGGGTTACTTGGAAATTCCATTGTCCACCAATGCCAATTCCTAGAGTTAAGAGTTACTTGGTAAATCCAGCTCGGAGGCATGGCCTAGTAGACTAGGCATTTCCTTTACAGAGGGTGAATATATAAATACCCATCCAGGGTTCCCAGTGTGAGCATGGTCAGTTCTTCCCTCAGCCACTCTCTGTCCTGTCCACAGATTACACAGTGGAGAATCTCATCCAATTGTTCATTGCTGGTTTGATTCTGAAGGTCCTTGGGGGACTCTTTCCGCTTGACAGAGCAGAAAAGATCCAAAGATTTGTCAGGAGGTAAACTCAAGAGGCATCTGAATTTAGTATTCTCAGATTGTAGATCCTTGGAAAATTCAAAGACAGAAGCTGAGATGAGCCAAAAGGATCCAGAAGAAGAGCCGGAGGCACTTTCTGTGTGGACTTTACTGCAGGACTCAGGAGGAGTGAGAATTAATGCAGGAAAGGATATGGAGAGATAGAATCACTTATTCATTGCTGGTGGGAATGTAAAATGGTGAAAGCATTGTGGGAGACATTTTGGTGGTTCCTCAAAAAATTATGTATAGGGGTGGTGTGGGGAAGGGATCACTCTGTTGGGTGTGGGAATAGCTGTCTCACAATCACAGTATCTGGCAGACCCACCTGTGCTGTGGCTCAGCTGATCAGGTTGGCTCCCCAGTTTCTTTGGCAGAGACTTGCCAGCCTCTTAAGAGCACACTGACCTCAAGTCACTTTGACCAGAATGGGCAGGACTGAGGGAGGAGGAGAGTCGAGTGCACCATCTGCTGGCCAGATGTGGCTGGGAATTGAGCCTGAATCTCCTGCATGGTGGGCAACCATTCTGCCACTGGAGTTCCTGGAAGAAATCCCCTACATGAGCTCCACACCTTGATTTGGCAGAGAATAACTAACAAAGTGCAAAAGGAAACAATCAGCAAAACCCAAGTAAATGCAAATCTTTAGAAGAGAGAGGGAAACCAACTTGCAAAATAACCATATCAAGATAGTCAAATGCCCTAAACACAACAGAAAATCACAAAGCACATGAAGAGCCAATAAGAAAGAGCCCAGCCAAATGACCAAATCAAAATTCCAGAGGGGACACAGAACAACCACTCAAGGATATTTATAAAGAAATAAAGATGATCAGGAAGACACTAGAAGAGAATAAAGAAGAATTCAGGAGGATAAATAGAAAAATGGCATATTTCACAGAAATGAAAGATACAGTAGACCAAATTAAAAATATATTGGAGGCACACAATAGCAGATTTGAAGAAGCAAAAGAAAGAATTAGTGAGCTAAAAGATAGAACAATAGGACTGGAGTGCAAGAAAGATGGAAAAAATGTAAGTGGCTCTTAGGAAAATGAAGAACAACAAGAGGGGCACAAATATAAGAATTATTAGTGCCCCAGAGGAAGAGAAGAGTAAGGGGTTGGGAAAGTTAGTTGAAGATAGAATTGGAGGAAACTTCCCAGTCCTTATAAAAGACATGACTAGGCAAATCAAAGAGGCCCAGCCAACTCCAAATAGAATAAATCCAAACAGGCCTACTCTAAGACACATACTAATCAGATTGTCAGGTGTTGAAGGGAGACAGAAAGTCCTGAAAGCAGCACAAGAAACACAATCTACTACATACAAGGGAAAACACATAAGGCTGATTTCAGACTACTCAACAGGCACCATGGAAGCAAGAAGGAAATGGTTTGATATTTTTAAGATCCTGACTGAGAAAGGCTTTCAACCAAGAATTCTTTATCTAGCCAAGTTATCCTTCAAAATTGAGGGAATATTAAAATCTTCAAAGACACAGAAAGATTGCGAGAACCAGTCAATAAGAGACCAGCCTTACAAGAAATACTAAAGGGAACCCTGTCAGGTGATAAAAAAAAAAAAAGACAGAAGAGGGAGGTCTGGAGGAGGGCAGAGAATTGAAGAATATGAGTAAAGGTAATCTAAAGGAAAAGAGAGAGAAAAGGAAAATAATATACAGATCTGGCAAATAAAGACTAAAGGACAGGGCCGGCCATGGTGGCTCAGCAGGCAGAGTTCTTGCATGCATGCCGGGGACCCGAGTTTGATTCCCAGTGCCTGCTCATGCAAAACAAAAACAAACAAACAACAAAAAACAGAAAAAAGAAAAATAAATGACAAGATAGTAGAGTCAAGAACCACTTTTATAGTAATTACTTTGAATATTAATGGACTAAACTCACCAATTAAAAGATGCAGACTGACAGAATGGATTAAAAAACACAATCCATCTATATGCTGCTTACAAGAAATGCATCTTAGACTCAAAAATACTGTTAAATTGAAAGTGAAAGGATGGAAAAAGATCTCTTGAGCAAACTGTAATCAAAAGAAAGCAGGAGTAGCTATACCAATATTAGACAAAATAGACTTTGAATGTAGACATCATAAGAGACAAAGAAGGATGCTACATATTAATAAAAGGGGCAATTCACCAGGAATAACAATCATAAATGTGTATGATTCCGGTAGCTTCCTAAACTTTACACCCAAAGCACAAGCAACAAAAGAAAAAACAGATAAATGGGAACTCCTCAAAAATCAAATGCTTCTGTACCTCAAAAGACTTTGTCAAAAAGGTGAAGAGGCAGTCAACTCAATGGGAGAAAATATTTGGAAACCATATATTAGATAAAGGCTTGATATCCTGTTTACATAGAGAAATGATACAGCAGAACAACAAAAGAACAAATAACCCAATTTTGAAATGGGCAGAGGAAATTGTCATGGTCAGGTTCATGTGTCAACTTGGCCAAGTGGTGGTTGGGCAAGTGCTGGCTTGTCTGTTGCGATGAGGACATTTCATAGAATTAAATCATGATCATATCAGCTGCATCCACAGCTGATTCCATTTGTAATCAGCCAAAGGGGCATGTCTTCTGCAATGAGTGATGCTTAATCTAATCACGGAAAGCCTCATAAGGAGGATTCAGAAGAGACAGGTTCTTCCTGTTTCAGCTGGTGAACCTCTCCTGTGGAGTTCGTCCAGACCCTCCATCGGAATCATTGGCTTCACAGCCTGCCCTGTGGATTTTGGACTCTGTTCCTGCAGTCACATGAGACGCTTTTATAAATTTTATGTTTCCGAGTGTTCCCTGTTGATTCCGTTTCTCTAGAGAACCCTAACTAATACAGGAATCATCAGCTATTGGTGGCCACTGAAACCATAAGAATGCAGATATATTTTGGAGGAGAGTCTAGAGTGAAAAAACCAAAGGGCCAAGGGCAGAACCATGAGGAAGAGGTGGGTGAAAGAGCAAGAACACCAAAGAAAGACATTCAGAGGAGTGTGGTGTCTTGAAAGTGAAATACTGAATAAGTGGATGTTACCTATAGCAGTGAAAATCTAACTATAAAAGGCAGTGATGGAATTATACTGAGTTTACAGTCCTCTGTAATTTACTGGTTGTTTGATCTTGGGGAAATTACTTAGTCATTTTGTGTTTGTTTCCTCAACTAAATGGATAAATATCTACTTCATAGGATGGCTATGAGGATTAAATGGACAATGTTAATAAAACACTTAGACCTTTATATGTAAGTAATAAAGATGGAAAGTATGGACTTTGCCCTGTGGGTTTTCAAAACTGTATGGGTCTGATGACCCCTGTGTTCCTTCCTCCCTATGGAAATGTGTATATGTATCCTATGAATGTTTCTCCTTGTATGTTGGCAGCAAATAATGAGTTTTCAAAGGTCCAGAGCAAATGGAGAAAATTTTACCTTAGTACTGTCCATGCCTTTAACTAACTTTGATGTGACTTTGTACTGATTTTAGTCTTGTATTAATCTTGTATTTTAAATGTTATTGGCATGGTTTAAGGTTTTCTGAAATTGTATGAAATTAATATATTTTGTATATGGGAAAAACATGTCTTTTTTAGGGGCCAGAGGGTGGAATGTACTGGTTTGAAAGGAAGCATGCCCCCTAGAAAAGCCATGTTTTAATCAAAATCCCATTTCATAAAGGTAGAATAATCCCTATTCAATACTGTATGTTTGAAACTGTAATCAGATCATCTCTCTGGATGATGTGATTTAGTCAGAGTGGTTGTTAAACTGGATTAGGTAAAAACATGTCTCCACCCATTTGGGTGGGTCTTGATTGGTTTACTGGAGTCCTATAAAAGAGGAAACACTTTGGAGAATGGGAGATTCAGAGAGAGCAGAGCAGAATGACATACCCATGAGAAGCAGAGTCCTCCAGCCAGTGACCTTTGGAGATGAAGAAGAAAATGCCTCCTGGGGAGCTTCATGAAACCAGAAGCCAGATGATGCTGTGTTCACCATGTGCCCTTCCAGATGAGAGAGAAACCCTGACTGTGTTTGCCATGTGCCTTCTCACTTGAGAGAGAAACCCTGAACTTCATCAGCCTTCTTGAACCAAGGTATCTTTCCTTGGATGCCTTTGATTGGACATTTCTATAGCTTGTTTTAATTAGGACATTTTCTCAGCCTTAGAACTGTAAACTGGCAACTCATTAATTCCCCTTTTTAAAAGCCATTCTGTTTCTGGTATATTGCATTCCGGCAGCTAGCAAACTAGAACAGAAATGAACAGTCACTTTTCAAAAGAGCAAATACAGATGGCTAAAATGCACATGAAGAGCTGCTCATTTTCATTGGCTATTAAGGGAAATGCAGATCAAGACTACAATAAGATACACCTCAAACCTATAAGAATGGAAACTATGAATGCTGGAGAGGATGTGGAGGAACTGAAACACTTATTGACTGTTGGTGGGAATGTAAAATGTTTCAGCCACTGTGGAAGTCATTTTGGCAATTCCTCAGAAAACTAAATATTGAGTTTCCCTATGACTTCACAATACCAGTACTTGGTATACAAAAGAGTTGAGGGCAGTGATAAAAACAGACATTTGCACACTAATGTTCCTAGTGGCACTATTCACAATTGCCCAGAGATTGAAACAGTCCAGCTGCCCATCAACAGAGGAGTGGGTAAACAAAATGTGGTGTATACATATGATGGAATGTTATGCAGTGTTTAGACAAAATGATGTCTCAGAACATATGACAACATGGATGAATCTTGTGGACAAAATGCTGAGTGAAATAAGTCAGACACAAAAAGACAGGTGCTGTTATGACTCTGATAAAGCCACCAGTGTTTTGGAGTAGCTAGAAGGAAAAATCTGAGATGAGGGCATGGTAGCCCATGACAAATTCTAGGACTAGTTCTGTGATGCTTTTTGAAGTGTGCTTTGAACATTATTGCTTTTATTTCTTTTCTTTGTATATATATGTTATATTTACAAAAAAATGGTAAAAAAACTATAGATAGCTATAGTATTATCAGATATAATAAATTTCTGAAATAAAAATTTGAAAATATTTAGTAGCTTAGCTCACTACCATAGCAAAATTGATATTTGTAATAACTTTTTACTTAATATTTTGAGAATGCATGCAGTTTTGATAGTTAATCTAATGCTATTTAAGATAGTGTTTAATATTTAGAATTTAAGAAACTCTGATATGTGTATTTATAGATGTTTTTCTTCCTTTCTTTAGTTTTAAATTGGTTTATGAAACATATTGTACAAAGAGGCTTTATGATGATTACTTAGATTTTTTTAAATATACCTATGGACAAGCTAACTAAGGTATCCATTTTAGGTGGTTAAGATTTTCATATGTTAATTGTAAAAGTATTTGTATCTTCCTATTTTCCTGAAATCAGGAAGCGTTTAGTAACATAGGCCATTACAGATATTTGTAAGAACTTTCTACTTGATATTTTGAGAACATTCAGTTTTTACAGCTGAAAAATAAATTATGTATAGAATTGCCATATGATTCAGCAATCCCACCTCTAGGTATATACCTAAACATTGTGACATAGGGCTGGAAAGTTGATGTATATCTGAGGCAGGTCAGTGAAGGTATACTGCTGGACTTGACAGCTGAATGCAAACTGTTTCTGGTGGTCCTTACTGATAGCTATTGAGAAAAAAGCATTTATCAAGTCAATAGCTGCATTCCAGGTTCTAGGGAAGGTGTTGATTTGCTCAAGCAATGATACCACATCTGGAATAGCTACTGCAATTGGAGTCACTACATGGTTAAGTTTATGATAATCCAAATAGGACAGTTGAATGGGAATATGGTGGAAATCACCACCCTTACATCCTTCAAGTCCTTAAGAGTGGCAGTAATTTCTTCAATCTCTCCAGAAATCCAGTATTGCTTCTGATTCACTCTTTTGATAGGTGGGGACAGTTCTAGTGGCTTCCACTTGGCCTTTCCTACCATAATAGTTCTCACTGCATGAGTCAGAGAACCAATGTGGGGTTTTGCCCATTGCTGAGTATGTCTATTGTAATTCTGCATTCTAGAACTGGGGAAATGACCTCAGAATTGATCCAGAGACCTACTGGACCCACTGTGAGATGGACCTGAGATAAAACTCCATCGATCACCTGACCTCCATAAGCCTCTACTCTGACTGGTGGACTAGAGTGACATTTTAGGTCTCCTGGAATTAGTGTCAGGAGCCAGTGTCTAATAATCCCTGAAATATCTGATCATTTCCTTTTCCCTGGTGCAAGTCACCCCAGTTAAAGGCCATAGGTCTCCTTGGGGAAGGCTTGGAGGAAGATTAACAGTATAGATTTGTGGCAGTGTAACAGGGTCCTCCCCCAAGGGACCTGGCCTCCCCTCATTCAAGGGGCTCTGGGTCTGTAAACTGTCTTAAGTCTGGGAATTGATAAAGGGGCCATGATTCTTTGCTTTTGTAATTCATGTTAGACTTCTGTTCACTTGACCTAGAATTCTGCTTATGCAGCTCAAACAAGAATTTAGTAAGACTACCTATCTATTTTACTTCTAGTTACCTCAGGGATCTACTAGCCAATGCCACAAGTCTTTGTGAATCAGATGATTTTGACTCCTGCTTTGAGTCTGCTGTCCAATATGGTGGCCATGTCCACCTTGTCTATGGTGATTAACCATCACCACATGGCTTCTGCCAACTCCAGACCCACTCATCCCCATTGTGCTTAAGGATTCCAGCTCAGTGACAGCAGTTCTTACAGTAATATCTGACCTACAGAGAAGGGCAACCACAGAACTCTTTGGGGACAATGGAGCTAGTCTTATGGATTTATTTTGTGAAGTTCTAGTGAAAGCTGTGTCCTCTAGACATTCCTGGGGTGTGTGAGCAGATCTTCCATGATAAATCCACTCTAACATTCCAATCTCTCTAAGCCTTTGGATCCCCTCATCTATATTATACCAGGGCAGTTCTGGGATTTTGATCTCAGGTGAGTCTGTCACCTTTTGATTCATATTTCATCCAAATATCCAAAGAAACTGTTCATGTCCTTTCTAACCCCTGAAGCTACAACATTGCATACAGAACCTCTGCTTAGTGGCCCATATCAATAAATTCAACTTGATCCAACTTTATATTCCTTCCACCATTATCCCACACCCTTAAAATCCATTCCCACACGTATTCCCCTGGTTTCTGTCTATATAGATTGGAGAACTCATGAAGTTCTTCTGGAGTATAGACTCCTCATGGGTCACACTTTGTACCTCACCTTTTGAGGCCTGTTGGGACTTCAGTCTTGTTCTAGGTCTTGAAGGAAAAAGGAATGGTGGGGGTGGGTCATGAGAAGAAGTAGAAGTGTCTTTCCAGCCAGTTACCTCAGGGCATTCTGTTTTAGTTTATCTGGTGAAACAGGATTAGTCTCTTCAGACAGAGGAGTGAGGATTGTTTCCCCAGGAGAGGTGGTTACAGAGTTAGCAGGCATGGAAGAGTTAATCTCATTAGTTGGCAGTTGGACAGCAGACTTCTCTGGGAAGACTGGAGACTGATAAGTTGTTTCCTCAAGGCAGGCTGGAGGTGGAGAAGCTTTTTTTTCAGGGCAGTCCATTACAGGTCTATCTAGCAAAGGCTTAGCAGATTCCAGGGATCCCATCATGCCATCACCGTCATCAAACCATATGTCCTGATCCCACATTTCAGGATCCCATTCTTTTACAATTAAACCCCTTACTTTAACAGCAGACACACTACAAGTTTGAGATTTTAGTTTACACTGTAAATTGCTAATTACACAATAATGCCCTGTGTCTACTTTTCAAAGATCTCAAGTCTGCAACCACAGGAAATAATATTTTCTCTCAGGGCAAACATTGAAATTTTACATTATTCATTCAGTGCTTAAGTTGCAAATTTGAACCCTTCAATTAATCACTTTCCTTCATCACTGTAACCAGCATAACTAACAACAACCAGCCAACATCATTATACCCCTTAATTCCACAAAGCTCCATACAGGTATATAAAATACGCTCACTCAGAGCCTTGCTTCATATAAGCATACAATTAGCCAAATCTAGTGGTGATATTTTGCATATCTCTTTTGCCAACCCACCCCATGGACAGTCAGTGCCATCTTGATTATTTTAAACAGTCATTAGTGCCTCTGAGTCTAATCAGTATAGAAAATCAATTGTAAAAACTCATTTTCAAGATTCTGTTTCTCATGAAACAATCCTGGTACCAAGCTGTATCAGCCAAGGTTCTCTAGAGAAGCAGAGCCAACAGGAGATATCTGTAAAAAATGAGATTTATAAAGGTGTTTTATGCAAATGTGGGAATGGAAGAGTCCAAAACCCATAGGGCAGGCTGTGAGGGCAGCAGCTCTGATGAAGGGTCTGGATGAATCCCACAGGAGAGGCTCGCTGGCTGAAGAAGCAGTGAAAGAGTCTCCCTTCTTCCTTAAGGTCTTCAACTGATTGCATTGACTCATTGGTGGGAGACATGCCTTAGTTGATCACAGATGTAATCAGCCACATTTGCAATCAATTGACTGTGTCTTAATACACCAGCCTTCTGGTTTATTAACCAGCCACAAAATATCCTTGCAGTAATGGTCAGGCCAGTGCTTGCCTGACCAGACAACTGGGTAAGTTCACACCAGAACTTACCCATCACAATATTCTAGAACATCCATTAGGTAGCACCAAAATAAAAAAACATGGATTGGGGGTGGGCCACTGTGGCTCAGCAGGCAGAGTTCTCGCCTGCCGTGCTGGAGATCCCGGTTCAATTCCCAGTGCCCGCCCTTGTGGAAAAAAAAAAGAAAATGGACTGGATTTCCTAAAAACTAAAAACTTTTGTGCAGCAAAGGACCTTATCAATAAGGTTAAAAGACATCCTATAGAATAGGAGAAAATATTTGAAATAGAATCATATGTCTCATAAGGGTTTACTATCCAGGACATATAAGGAACTCCTCGAAACAACAATAAAAAGACAACCTAGTTTAAAAATGGGCAAATATCTTCAGTAGACATTTCTCAAAAGAAAATATAGACATGGCCAATAAGCAAGTGAAGATTGCTAATTAAACCACATTGAAATGCCAGTTCACACACACAAGGATGGATATTATTTTTAAAACAAAATAACAAATGTTAGTGAGGATGCAGAAAAATAGGAACCTTTCTGCATTGCTGGTGGAAATTTAAAATGGTGCTGCTGCTGAGGAAAACAACTCAGTGATTCTTCAAAAAGTTTGAATTATCATATGACCTGGCAATTTCATTTCTAGGTACACATCCACAAGAATTGAAAAGAGAGGTTTGAACCAATAATTGCATTTTGATGTTCATAGTTGCATAATCCACAATAGTCAAAACATGGAAGTAAACCAAGGGTCTATTAACAGACAAATGGATAAATATAATGTGGTTTATTCATACAATGGAATATTTTTCAACCATAGAAAAGAATGAAGTTCTGATAGATGGGACAACATGGTTGAAACCTGCAAACATCATGTTGACCAAAATAAACCAGAAGCAAAGGAGTAAATATTGCATGATTTCACTTATATGAAATGCGTAGAATAAGCAAATATATAGAGGCAGAGAGTGGACTACAGGTTACCCAGGGCATCTGGAGTATGAGCAGTGGAAAGTTACTACTTCATGAGCACAAAGTTTCTACTGGGGGTGATAAAAAATTTTCGGTATTGGATGGTGGTGCTGGAAGCACAAAATTGTGAATTTAACTAATATCACTGAAGTGTACACATGATAGTGGTTAAACTGGGAAACTTTGTGTTGTGTACATGTTGCCACAATAAAATGTTTATAAAAAGAAATATTATGTAAAATATCTTTTGTTTTTTGTAGCTATATGCCCAGGGTCACATTTAATTCTTTTTCTATGTGAGTATCCCATTATTGCAGCCCATTTGTTGGATTTTTGTTTGTATTTTCTTTCTTTCTTTGCTTTTCTGTTTGTTGGGAAGTGCATGGGTCAGGAATTGAACCAGGGTCACCTGCATGGCAGATGAAAATTCTACCACTGAACTACACTTGCACCCCCTAAAATATTTTTTTATGATTTTGAGGTAGATTATGAGGAATTTGCCAGTGACGAGTTTCAAATCAGTCTTTAGTTGGGGACTGTGTTGAAACTATGAAACTAGTCTGACAATTCATTCCACTGCCCCTCCCATATTTAGGGTGAGAGTAATGTGGTCATCAAAGCTGCCCACTCCACTCAACTGGGACAGAACAGTCTCTTCAACAAATGGTGCTGTAAGAACTGGCTATCCATATGCGAAAGAACAAAGGAGTACCCCTATTTCATACCTTAAACAAAAATAACTCAAAATGGATCAAAGCCCTAAATATAATAACAGAATCATACAACTCCTTTTAAAGAAAACACAGAGAAGTATCCTCAAGATCGTGTATTAGACAATTTTTTTTAGACTTTACACTGAAAACACAAACAATGAAAAAAAGATAAATGGGGTCTTCTCAAAATTTAAACTTTTGTGCTTCAAAGGACTTTGTCCAGAAAGTAAAAAGGCAGCATACTTATCAAGAAAAAATATTTGGAAACCACATGTCTGATAATGGTTTAATATTTAGAATATATAGAAATCCTACAACTCAACAACAACAAAAAAGACAAATAACCCAATTAAAAATGGGCAAAAGAGTTGCATAGAGATTTTTTCAAAGAGGAAATACAAATGGCTAAAAAGTACATGTAAAGACACTCAACATCACTAGTTATTAGGGAAATGCAAATCAAAACCACATGGAGATATCATTCCACACTTACTAGAATGGTCAGTATTGAAAAAAAGAAGCTACAAGAGTTGGAGAGGATGTGCAGAAATAGGAACACCCATTCACTGCTGGTGGAAATGTAAAATGTACAGCCACTATGGAAGACAGTTTAGCAGTTCCTCAGGAAGCCAAGTATAGAATCACCATATTATTTGGCAACCTCACTATAGGTACATACCCAGAAGAACTGAAAGCAGGGTATCAAACAGACATTTCAGTCCTGACATTCATAGCAGCATTATTCACAATGCCAAAAGATGGCAGCAATTCAAATGTCCATCAAATGATGAATGGATAAACAAAATGTGGTACATGCACACAATGGAATATCATTCAGCTGTAAGAAGGAATGAAGTCTGATGCATGCAACAACATGCATGAACCCTGAGTGAAAGAAGCAGACACAAAGGGACAAACATTGTATGATCTCACTGATATGAACTATTTATAATAAGTAAACCCACAGAGTTAGAATCTAAAATAAAGGATACCTGGGGATAAAATGGACATAGAGAATGGGGAGCTGAATATGATCACAGTCACATCTCCATCTATTCAAAAGCCACACCCACAATTGCATGTGCCCTATGTCCATAGAAACAATCCAATCAAGTTCCCACCCCACAGTATTGAATCATGATTAAGAGAAACATGGCTGCCCCCACAAGACTGGATCAGGATAAAGGGCATGGCAATTCTGGGCTACATAAATGCTTCAAAGTGTATGCAGAATTTTTAATCAGGTTGATTGTAAATGTTTGGAGATTGATAGAGGTGATGGTGCCACATTATTGTGAGTGTGATTAACACACTGAATGATGTTTGTGAATGTGGTTGAAAGAGAAAGTTTTGGGTTGCATATGCTACTAGAAGGAAAGTTAGAGGAAAAACAGGACTGTATATCACAGTGAACCGTGCTGTGGCCAATGGACTGTGGTTAATAGTGTAAATATAAGAAAACTCTTTCATGAATTATAACAAATGTAGGACACTATTACAAGGTGTTTATAACAGGGTAGTATAAGCAAAAAATATCTAATGTTAATTATGGACTATCATTAGCAATATTTTAATATACTTTCATCAATTGTAACAAAGGTACCACAATAATACAAAGTGTCAACATCAGGGGGTATATGGGAATGTTGTATTTTTTACTTCTCTTATACCTACAATTTCTCTAATTCAAGAAAATAACAATTTTTTAAAAAAAATATGCTACATGAAAAAACTGGACACAAAGTTAAAAAGAGACACTGTTCACCTTCTTTGTGGTTGTACCTATAAGCCATATAAACTGTAAAATTGTGGTCATGGCAACACCATCCTGTACATTTTAAAATTTTTCTCAGCTCCTAAACCCTGTCCCCCAGATTCATCAGCCTCCTGTGTGTTGATGAGTCCTGACGGGGAGGGGGGGAAGGGATATGGTGGATAATCTCATCTAAACACCTGGCCTCTCCACAGAACAGGGCTGGATGGGAGAGTTCATAGGAAACTGAGTTCATCTGCCTTCCAAATGCAGGCTGAGCTGCCAAGCCTTGCATCCCAGACATGTGAGATCATGATTTACATGGAGATAGTCATCTCTAGTGTGATTTTCCTTACAGGATTCTCTCTGGGCCAGCGGATCTGGGCACAGGTGGGTGGGTCTCTTTCCCCAGTCTTAGGGGGCTGCACTGGTCAAGCACAAAGGGTTCTCCCAGGCAGTAGGCAGAAGTCAAAGGTGTGAGAGCTGATGCAGAGGAACTAGGAAGAGATTTGTGGTTGACTTTCAAGGGAACATAAGAAGAGGGGAGCCTGTGGAAACCCTATGCTCCTATTGGGTTCTAAGATCCTTTCCAGAGCCTCCTCTGTGCTGAGCCAAACTCTGTGATCTCTTGAAGGAGTCTGTGGTGTTCAGAATCTGGGATCTTAGAGATGGATTAGAGTTATCTCTGTGATGAGGGAAGGGCCCTGAGCTGGGCTGTACATACTGTGGACAAGGAATTAACTTAAACTCTCCAGACCGTCCATGAAAATTGAGCAAGAAATTTCCTGCTCTTGGAGTCTGAGAAGGGACTGGTCAGGAGGCAGTGACCTCATGGACACTGTGGAACATTCTGGCATAGCAGAGCTTTATAAATCAGTTTCATGTTTTCTTTTTTGTTGCAGAAATCAAGTAGATGTTGCCCTTCTATCTCATGTATATTTGACATTGGTATAGAAAATTATAATTTAAGGGAAAATGTGTTCAACAGTGTCTCAATCCTCTGAGTAAAATTGTTGTTCTGGGAATACCTATGTCCATCTTGGGATGGGCTGTGTCCCAGGCACAATGCCAGGTATCCCTGAGCATCAGGTTAACACTGTTTTCTGTTCTTGTGTGCAGGATTGGAAGACTGTAAAGGAAAAAAGTCCCCTAAGGGTGCTGAGGGTAGAGCAACTGCACATTTTCTTTGCAAGACCAGTGCCTTCTTTTTGTCCAGATGGTCACAACAAGCTAAGTACTTCTGCTTGCTGAGGAGAGAAAGCCACGCCCATTGTGGGGTTTCCTCATTCAAACTGCTTAAAAGAGACATTCACAATCTCCCTTGGTTCCAGCACTAGAGTTCTCTCCATCTTGGTGGAGAAGGCTTGAAGAAGACATAACCACATCAGCAGATGCCTCTAGAGATATGGTGGAGCATGGATTTAGAAACAACCTCTTTAATCCTCTTCTCCTTCCTTCTGATCTCCTGTCAGTCATCCTCTTTGTTCTAAGAGGTGTGTCTGCAGGGAGACTAGGAAATCCATCCTATAGGGCTAGCTTCACCTTGTCTTACCATATAGAGCAGCCAGGGGAAAGAGGGGGAAGTGACTCCTGCAGCCAAAAAACCAAGAATAAACACAAAGAGGAATTGGAGATTTGTACTGGAAGAAACAGAAATGCATGCAGTAGAGAATGTGACCCTGGGGTGTTTATCTGATTTATTGCTTGAAATATTTATACTGTACAAGGAGAAGAACACAGCACCCAGCATCTTGATATGTGGCTCTCTATTGGGCATTCCCAGCTGACTTTTCCATGGTCCTATGACATCTGACCGCATAGGAATCTGCAGGTGTTATGGATCTCACAGCCATTTCCCCATATGAGTGGGCAGCCCCCAATGGACCCCTGGAGCTCATCACAGGTGCGTGCATTAGGGGGTGTTGTGGTCACTGAGCAGGCTGTTATTACATGGGAAGAAAGACAAGCACACAGAGAGACTAATAAACTCAGTAAAGAACAAAGAGGTGATGGAGGGAAAAATGGATGGAACAAACAAACCTTGTTATACACCAAAAAGAAAAAGCATAGAGAGTGACAAAAAGAGAATGTGAAAAAAAAGACTGAAAGATATATAAGGACAGGCAGGAGGATTGGTTACCCCAGTTCAGGCTCCCACTGACATTTGAGAGTTGGTTTCCCACGTTAACCCCACACACTTCTTTCTCTGTTATGAGAACATGACGATGCCCAATACACCAGCAGACATGAAGGACCCTTAAAGCGATTGTGCCCTTGATGTGCATCTCAGCAACTTGGTAAATAAGTATTTTCTGCACAAAGAGGAAGGAGTCACTTCGAACCTTTTGCCACCAAGTGGACACTTGAAAGTCCTTGAGCTTCAGGTCAATGCAGACCAGGCAGGCCTCTCTCATGGATCTTGATGCATGCCTGATATACACACAGTTTCTATGGTGATTAGAGTCCCTTTTGCCTATAATTTGTGACCCACACTATATCCTAAAGTCATGCCTGAGAGGTATCCTGCTATAATAGCTGGAGTTTAGAGAATATGGAGAGAAAGAAGAATTGAGAAATGCAGAGAGTGAAACAGAGGCTGAGCATATAAGGGGGTGTCTGGGTATAGAATGGTAGAGAGGGCACCTCCAAAATCCTCCTCTGACATGGATGCCCACACAATGTTTCCATGTATCCAGGCAGATAAAGAAAGAGTTCAGGAAAGTTCTAGAGGAGAAGTGGCTAAACACAGCTTGGGAAGATCAATTGTAGCACCAGCCCTTCACCATTACCCATTTCAGAAGCCCCTCCTGACCTCTCACTCACAAATGGTGGTGTCCTACATGGTGAGCTCAGAGACCACTCATACTGGAGGTGGGGACATGTTTCATGATAATGGGTATCACTCATCCCACACATCACCTTTTCCCTCTCTAGGCCTTCACATCCTAAGGACAGATTCACCTCCCTGGGGATTCTGGTGGTGGGATCCCAGGACCCCATCAGCCCTGAGGTGGATGACAGAGTGAGGGGTGGCAGGAAACCAGTCCTCCTGGAGGAATGGTCCTTCTTTCCTGGGGCAGAGGTAAGAACCTTACTCACACCTTCTCCGTCCTTTTTCTTAGGAATCCTTACAAGTACTTGCCCATCACCCATAAATGAGCTTCAAAACTGGTGAAGAAAGACTGCTTAGTCTACTTCACGAATCTCTGGGGAGACAGAAGTCTCATGCATTAGGGTTAGCTTTGCCTCCTCCCAGCTCTGCGACCATGGGCTAGTCATTAATTCCTTTCTAATCTCCAGATTCTCCATCAGCTTTTGAGGCTGTGGTCAGCACTGGAATCACCTCCCCTTTTGAATTTCCAGATTCCCCATCAGCATTTGAGATTGTGGTCAGCATTGAAATCAGAGAGGCCTTTTATGTTATAATAGTCTGGGACTGAGGTCCCTTCCAAAAGGAAAGAAAGGGTCAAAGTGAACCTGATTCTCTGCCTGAGAGTGATGCTTATCCTGTCTCTGTCAGGGCCTAGGAAGATGATTACGTTGGGTGGTTGAAAATTGGAAAGGAGTGCTGCAAATATTTATTGCCCACTTTTAAATGTTCCTTGAGCTGAATATGAAACAGTTAAGAAAATGGACCCTGTCTTCATGAAGTTCATATTCCAGTGGCATGCAGAGGAAGGGGGAAAGGTAACATAAATAGCAGGTAATAAAAATGATGTGTGTAAAATTACAATAGGTCCATGTGATAGATATTTAAAGTAAGTCACATTATAGAGAAAGTTTTAGTTGATAATTCAGTGTCAATGCTAGGGAAGGACCCACTGAGGGGGTGATATTTAAGTGTGACACTAATGACAATTAGAGTCAGTATTGAGATTGTGTGAAATTATATCCCCAACAGATGGGACAATGAATGTAGTGGAACACAGCTAGCAAAAGTCTTGGCATGTTCAAGCACCAGCATGTCTAACATGTGGTGAATGAAATGGCTTTGCAAGCCAAATTATGGAGAGGTTTATAGGCAATGTTAAGGAATTTGGATTTTGTTCTGAATGAGATGTGAAGCCATTAACAGGTTGTATTCATAAATGGGTTGTGATCTGTCTGATAGTTTAGAATTGTTTAGAAAAAGGTGGATGTATAAAGAATTGATTTTACAGAAGCATGAATGGAAGCCAAGAATCTGGTGAGAAGCTACAAGAGTTCTTGTGGAGAAAGAATCATGGTGGCTTACTTATGAAGGTGGTGGTGAAGGAACTAAGTGGATGGATTCAGGACATACTCAGAGGTAGACTAGTTACAAGGGAGATTTCAATTCATAGTTCTAGTATTTCCTGGGTGGGTGACTTGGGCATGCTCATTTCCATTTGAGCCTCTGTTTCACTGGGTGGAAACATACTTGGGCTGTCAGAGGAAGGCAAGAGCTGAACTAGTGATGGAGCAAGATAAAACCTATAAAGCACCTTTGGAGTCAGAATTTGGGGCTCAAACCATGGCTGAGGTAGTTCTGATTATGAAACATTCTGGACCTCAGTTTTATTGGTTGGCACATTAGGCTAAGCTGCCTCCCTCCTGTTCTTACTCTGAGAATATGGTGAGCTCAATGTTTAAGTCCTCTTACCTCCAGGATGTGGACTGGCACAAAGAAGGTGTTAAGTGGATGGTAATCTCCCTGCCCATTCCCCTTCCAGCATCTGGATACCTCAATCCACCCCATTCCTAGGCATTCTAAAGAGAGAGCATCAAGATTCTTCAGAGTTTTCAAACCTTGGACTCAGGACAGGGGGCAACTCTGGCCTTTGTCCACCTACCTTTGGTTAAATTGATTACACTGAGATTTGTCCACTCAATTATAGGTGTGACCTTTTGATTAGATTACTTCCATAGAGATATGACAAACTCAATGGTGGGTATGGCCTTTTGATTAGATGGAGATGTTACTTGGTCCATTCAAGATGGTCCTGATCGGTTTACTGGAGTCCTTTAAAAGGGGAAAAAAATGGGGGTGCTTCAGAATTGACATAGATGCAGGCATTTGCAGATGCTTGGAGACAGGCAGAAGCTCAGAGAGTAGCCCACTGGAACCAGGAGCTGAAAGTAATAAAACCAGGGAACAATGGGACAGCAGACATCACCATGTGCCTTCCTGTATGACAGAGAAACTCCAGACAGGAATCCACCTTTCTTGAGTGAAGGCATGCTTTGTTGATGCCTTAGTTTGGACATTTTTAGGGTTTTAGAACTATAAACTTGAAACTTATTAAATTCCCTTTATAGAAGCCACTTCTGGTATATTGCATTCCAGTAGCATTAGCAAAATATAACACCCTCCATCCCTCAAACTCTAAAGCCCTGAAACCAATCACCAAATCAAAATTATTCTGATCTTTGATAACTCTAACCTCTGTTGTCTTCTCTGTACCAGTAACCCACCCCATAACCTATGTCTTGTGTATTATTTAGAGTTCTCTAGAGAAACAGAATCAACAGAAAATATTCATAAGTATAAAATTTATAAAAATGTCTCCCATAACCATGGAAACATAGAGTCCAAAATCTGTATGGTAGGCTGTGAAGCTGACTATTCCAGTGGAGGGTCTGGACAAACTCCACAGGAGAGGCTCACCGGTCAAAGCAGGAAGAGAGCCTGTCTCTTCTGAATTCTCCTTAAAAGGCTTCCAATGATTAGATTAAGCATTATTCATTGCAGAAGACACTCCCCTTGGATGATTACAAATGGAATCAGCTGTGGATGCAGCTGATGTAATCATGATTTAATCCTGTGAAATGTACTCATAGCAACAGACAGGCCAGCACTTGCCCAACCAGACAAACAGATACCACCACCTGGTCAAGTTGACACATGAACCTGACCATGACACCTTGTCATTTCCTAAATGGACTATCATTTTCCCCACCACCCTGGTCTTCAAGCATGAGATCCACACTCTTTTCTCCATATATCTTCCAAATTTGAACCTTTAGGAATTCTGTTTCTGAGTCTGTCTCTCCTCTCTTCAAAACAATACCATAGTGTAGTTATACTACTATCAGAGAAAATAGACTTTAAGTCAAAAGTTATTATAAGAGAAAAAGAAGGACACTATGCATTAATAAAAGGGTCAATCCACCAAGAAGAAATAACAGTAACTATATACACACCTAACCACAGTGCCCCAAAATATAAGAGGCAAACACTAGCAAAACTGAAGGGAGTAATAGACACTTCTATGATAATTGTTGGAGTCTTCAATACACTCTCATCAATCCATAGACTCTAGACAGAAATCAATAAAGAAACAGAAAACTTGAACAATATGATAAATGAACTAGACCTGACAGACATATATAGAATATTGCAGCTCCCCCCTAAAAAAAACACACAAAAAATCGGCAGGATACGTATTTTTCTCAAGGACACATGGATCATTATCCAGGATAGACCACATACTGGGTCACAAAAAATTCTCAATAAATTTAAACATTTTGAAATTATTCACAGCATCTTCTCTGGCCAAAATGGAATGAAACTGAAGGTCAATAACAGAGAAAGAACTGGAACATCCACAAATATATGGAAGTTAAACAACATACTCTTAAACAATTAATGGGCCGAAGAAGGTATTACAAGAGAAATAAGTAAAAGTCACAATACTAATGAAAATGAGAACCAACATATGAAATTTGATGGGGTGTGGTGTGAGCAATGCTGAGAAGGAAATTCATAGCTCTAAATGTTTGTATTTAAAAGGAAGATATTAAATCAAAGACATAACTGCACCTGGAGGAGCTAAAAAAATAACAACAAACTAAAGCCAAAGAGAGCAGAAGGAAAAAAATAATGACTCTTACAGCAGAAATAGATGAAATAGAGTATAAGAAAACAATGAAGAGCATTAACAAAAGTAAAAGTTGGTTCTTTGGAAATACTGATAAAATTGACAAACCATTACTTAGACTTACAAAGAAAAAAGAGAATATGCAAATAAGTCAGAAATGAGAGGGGTACATTACTAATTTGACCCCTTAGAAATAAAAAGATCATAAGAGAATACCATGAACAACAAATTAGACAAACCAACGAAATGGATGAATTCCAAGAAATACACAAACAACCTATACTGACTCTAGAATAACTAGAGAATCTCAACAGATTACAAGTAAAGAGATTGAATCAGTCATTAAATCTTCCCAATAAAGAAAAGCTCAGGCTTCACAGGTAAATTCTACCAGACATTCCAAGAAGAATTACTACTAATCCTGCTCAAAATCTTCCCAAAAGTTGAAAAAGGGGGAATGCTACCTAAGTCATCTATGAAAACAATATCACCTGTGCTGGTTTGAAAGGATGTATGTACTCTTGAAAAGCCATGTTTTAATCAAAATCCCATTTTGTAAAGGCAGAATAATCCCTATTCAATACTGTATGTAATTAGATCATCTCCCTGGAGATGTAACCCAATCAAGAGTGGTTGTTAAACTGGCTTAGGGGAGGCATGTCTCCACCCATTTGGGTGGGTATTGATTGGTTTACTCGAGTCCATTTTGGAGAATGAGAGATTCGGAGAGAGCAGAACAACATAGCCGTGAGAAATAGAGTGCCCATCAGCCAGCGACCTTTGGAAATGAAGAAGGAAAATGCCTTCCAGTGAGCTTCATGAAGGGAAGCCAGGAGAGAAAGCTAGCAGATTATGCTGTGTTCACCATGTGCCATTCAGTTGAGAAAGAAACCCTGACCCTGTCCACCATGTGCCTTCTCACTTGAGAGAGAAACCCTGAACTTCATCAGCCTTCTTGAACCAAGGTATCTTTCCCTGAATGCCTTAGATTGGACATTTCTATAGACTTGTTTTAATTGGGACATTTTCTTGGCCTTAGAACTGTAAACTAGCAACTTATTAAATTCCCCTTTTTAAAAGCCATTCCATTTCTGGAATATTGCATTCCAGCAGCTAGCAAACTAGAACATCACCAAAATACCAAAGCCAGATAAAGATAACTACAAGAAAAGAAAATTATGGGCCAATCAACCTTATGAATATAGATGAAAAATATTCAATAAAATAATAGCAAATCAAATAAAATAATACATTAAAAGAATTATATGCCATGGTCAAGCGAGATTTAACCCAGGTATGCAAGGTGGATCAACATAAGAAAATCAATGTAATGTAAAATCAATTAATGTAAATCATATTAACAAAACAAAGGGAAAAATCACTTGATTATCTCAATTGATGCAGAAAAAGCATTGGAAAAAACCAGCATTCTTTCTTGATAAAAACTATTTGAAAAATAGGAAAAGAAGGAAAGTTCTTCAACATGATAAAGGACATATATTAAAAAACCCACTGTTAACATCATACTCAATGGTGAAAGACTGAACACTTTCCTTCTCAGATTTGAAAGAAGACAAGGATGCCAACTGTCAACACTATTATTCAACATTGTACCAGAAGTTCTGGCTAGAGGAATTAGGCAACAAAAAGAAATAAAAGGTATCCAAATTGGAAAAGAAGAGGCAGAACTTTCTCTATTTGCAGATGATATGATGCTATACACAGAAAGTCCTGTCAAAACTACCAATTTTGATGAAGTCTAATATATCTATTTTCCTCCAAAGAAGATGTACACATGGCCAATAAGAACCTGTCAGCATCATTGGCCATCGAATCAAATTCATAATTAGATATCATTTTGCTTCCATTAGGATGTTTATAATAAAAATATAGACAATAACAACTGTTGTAGAGGGTCTGAAGAAGTTGAAACCCTCATACACTACAGGTATATGAGGAAAAATGGTACAGCTTCTTTGGAAAGCATTCTGACAGTTCCTCAAAAAGTTAAAGACAGAGTTCCCATATGGCCCAGAATTTTCACCCCTAGGTATCTAGGTAAATGATAACATCAATCCACCCAAAAACTTCTACATGAATGTTCATAGCAGCACCATAATAGTCAAAAAGTAAAAGCAACCCAAAATGTCCATCAGCTGATGAATGGATAAATAAAGTGGCATATCCATACAATGGAATGTTATTCTGCAATAAAAAGGACTAATGTACTGGTAGATGCTGCAACATGGATGAACCTTGAAATCATTATGCTAAGAAAACAAAGCCAGTCACAAAAGACCACATATTGTATGACTCAATTTATATAAAATGTCCATGACAGGCAAATCCAGAGGGAGGGAAATTGGATTTAGTGGTTACATAGGACCAGAGTGGTTGGAAGGAAATGGAGAGTGACTGCTAATTCTTTCAGTATTTGTTTGTCTGTGAAAATTTTAATCTCTCTTTCAGTTTTGAAGGACAATTTGACTGGGTACAGAATTCTTGGCTGGAAGTCTTTCTCTTTCAGGATCTTAAGTATATCACACCACTGCCTTCTCACCTCCATGGTGCTGGTGGAGTAGTCTGAACTCAGTCTTATGTGGTTTCCCTTGTATGTAGTAGATGTGTTTTCTCTTGCCACTTTCAGAATTTTCTGCTTCTCTTTAACATTGACAGACTAATTAGTATGTGTCTTGGGGAAGACCTATTCAGATTTATTCTATTTGGAGTTCGTTGAGCTTCTTTGACTTGTTTATTTATGTCCTGTATAAGGGTTGGGAAGATTTCCCCCATTGTGTCCTCAACCACTCTTCCTAGCCCCTTACTCCTCTCTTCTCCTTCTGGGGCACCAATGATTTTGATATTTGTGCTCTTTATTTTGTCCATCATTTCCCTGAGATCCATTTCAAAAATTTCCTCTTTTTTGCCATTTCCTGTTTTCATTGTGCAAAATCAGTTATTCTGTCTTCTAGTTCACTTATTCTTTCTTCTGCCTCTTCAAATCTGCTGTTGTGTGTCTCTAGCATATTTTTTATTTGGTCTGCAGAATCTTTAATCTCTGTGAGATCTGCTATTTTTCTACTTATTCTTTCAAATTCCTCTTTATGCTCTTCTACTGTCTTCTTTATCTCCTTTATGTCATTAGCCATCCCACGTATTTTATTTAGTAGGATTATATGAACATCTTTGATTAGTTGTTCCAAAAGCTGTGTCTCCTCTGGTGTTTTAATTTGGTTTTTATCTGGGGTATATCTGTCTGCATTGTGATAGGCTTAGGGATATTCTGTTGTTTTTGCTGTCATGTAATATCTTTTTTCCTTTGATATAAAAAACAGATTTTATTAGGAAAGTAATTAAAGAAAATAATTAAAAGATAGTAATTAAAAGAGTCTTTAAAAATAAAGCATAGTTATGTCACCAGATAAGATGGCACCACCACCTGAAGAGAAGTGCTGGAGAGTTTCAGAAGCAGCATTCTAAGTCTCATTAGTAAAAATCCACAGCAATCTTGGAGACAGCATTTAGAGTCTCCTTAGTTCGAATCCATAGCAGAGCATGATTCTGATGAGGTGCTCTCCCTCTCTCATAAGATTCTTCTCTCCCTTATTCTTCTTCTCCTAAGTTTCTCCTCTCTCTAACTGCTTGCAGTTTTTATGATATCTTTACACAGTAGTGGTCGAATTGCAATTAGCTTACATAAACTGGGCTCAGTTTGATTCTCTGGGAACTGGCTAGGAACCAAGAGTAGCTTCCTAGATATCTTTATGAAAGTACACCTCCTTCCAGGAGGATAGCCAGTTCTTCCAGCTAAAGTGCACATTTCAACTGTTTCTCACCAAGGTCATGTAATGGCAACATCAGTTGAATGGAACCAACTCTACAAATTCTTATTTTTCCCTTACATTTGGGCCTTAGAATATGATGTGTTCACAATGTAAGCCATGGTCATTTTAGGGGTAAATTTAGTTTATAAATATATTTTCATTTAAATACAGAACAAAACATTAAAATATTTTTTATACAGACATGAAGGAATTCAGGTATCTACATGATTTGAGCATACTTAGCCAGCACAACAAGAGTATACATTAAGAACATATCCACTTACAGCAATAGTACTAATTGGACTAAGCCACCTGGTCTGGAACAAGAAAAGAAATATCTCCCATCCACTACAGTATTCTTTTTTTTAATTAATTTTTAAAAAAATATTACAAGGAAGAAACACAAACATTCTTAACATAGGATTATTCCGTTCTACATATATAATCAGTAATTCACAATATCATCACATAGTTGAATATTCATCATCATGATCATTCCTTAGAACATTTGCATCAGTTCAGGAAAAGAAATAAAAAGACAACAGAAAAATAAAATGAAAACAGAAAAAAGATTATACATAGCATACCCCTTACCCCTTTCATTGATCACTAGCATTTCAAACTAAATTTATTTTAACATTTGTTACCCTTATTATTTATTTTTATTCCATATGTTCTACTCATCTGTTGACACAATAGATAAAAGGAGCATCAGACACAAGATCTTCACAGTCACGCAGTCACATTGTGAAAGCTATATCATTATACAATCATCATCAAGAAACATGGCTACTGGAACACAGCTCTATATTTTCAGACATTTCCCTCCAGCCTCTCCATTACATCTTGAATAACAAGGTGATATCGACTTAATGCATAAGGATAAACTCCAGGATAACCTCTTGACTCTGTTTGGAATCTCTCCAGCTATTGACACTTTTTCTCATTTCCCTCTTCCCCTTTTTGGTCGAGAAGGTTTTCTCAATCCCTTGATGCTGGGTCTCAGCTCATTCTAGAGTTTTTCTCAATCCCTTAATGTGGAGTCTCAGCTCATTCTAGGATTTCTGTCCCATGTTGCCAGGAAGGTCCACACCCCTGGGAGTCATGTCCCATGAAGACAGGGAGAGGGTAGTGAGTTTGCTTGTTATGTTGGCTGGAGAGAGAGGCCACATCTGAGCAATAAAAGAGGCTCTCTTGAGGGTGACTCTTAGACCTAATTTTAAGTAGGCTTGACTTATCCTTTGTGGGATTAAGTTTCATGTGACCAACCCCCAAGATTGGGGGCTCAGCTTATAGCTTTGATTGTCCACACTGCTTGTAATAATATCAAGAATTCAACTTGGGGAGGTTGAATTTTCCCTCGTTCTCACCATTCCCCAAAGGGGACTTTACAAATGCTTTTACACTCACTGATCAAATCACTCTGGGATTCACTGGAGCATCACTCTGGACAAACCAACAAAATCTCATGTCCTACCCAAGGTTCCATGCACTTATGTTGTTCAACCAACTATCTACAAAAGTTATATTAGGAAATGCAATAATCAAAATATAAATTTTGTACCAGATAAACATTTTTTGCTTTAGTCTCACACATAAGATGACATTTTAAAATATTAATTACCATCTATTTTCAGCACCCTGCAGTAATGACATTCCTTTGTTCTTCCTCATGCAAAAACATTTTTTAAATTTGAACATTTAGTCACTATCATTATACACTCTAGGCATTCCTAGATTATATCATCTCAATCTTTATTGTCTATCTTTCTTTCTGATTTCATTTGTGCCCCCAGCCCTCCTCCCTCTATCATTCTCACATTCAGCTTCATTCAGTGTTTTAACATAATTGTATTAGTTAGGTAGTATTATGTTATCCATTTATGAGTTTTTATATTCAGTCCTGTTACACAATCTGTATCCCTTCAGCTCCAATTATCCAATATCTTACCCTATTTATATCTCCTGATGGTCTCTGTTACCAATGAAATTCTCCAAGTTTATTCACTAATGTCAGTTCATATCAGTGAGACCATACAGTATTTGTCCTTTTATTTTTGGCTAATGTCACTCAGCATAATGTCCTTAAGGTCCATCCATGTTGTTACATACTTCATAACTTTATTCTGTCTTACAGCTGCATAATATTCCATCATATGTATATGCCACAGTTTGTTTAGTGTGTTTAGTCTGTTGATGGATGTTTTGGCTGTTTCCATCTCTTGGTAATTGTAAATAATGCTGCTATAAACATTGGTGTGCAAATGTCCGTTTGTATCCTTGCCCTCATGTCCTTTGAGTAGAGACAGCATATAGATGGGTCCTGTTTTTTAATCCATTCTGCCAGCCTATTTCTTTTGATTGGGAGTTTAATCCATTAACATTTAGTGTTATTACTGCATGGGTAGTACTTTCTTCTACCATTTTGCCTTTTGGGTCTTATATGTCATATCTAATTTTCCTTCTTTTTACCTTTACTCATAGTCTTCCTTTCTACACTCTTCTCCACACCTCTCTCTTCTGTCTTCATATCTGTATCTAGTGCTCCCTTTAGTATTTCTTGCAGAGCTGGTCTCTTGGTCCCAAATTCTCTCAGTGATCTTTTGTCTGAAAATGTTTTAATTTCTCCCTCATTTTTGAAGGACAATTTTGCTGGATATAGAATTCTTGGTTTGCAGTTTTTCTCTTTTAATAATTTAAATATATCATCCCACTGTCTTCTCGCCTCCATGGTTTCTGCTGAGAAATCTACACATAGTCTTATTGGGCTTCCCTTGTATGTGATGCATTGCTTTTCTCTTGCTGCTTTCAAGATTCTCTCTTTCTCTTTGACCTCTGACATTCTGGTTAGTAAATGTCTTGGAGTGTGTCTATTTGGATCTATTCTCTTTGGGATATGCTGCACTTCTTGGATCTGTAATTAAAAATTTTTTCATAAGAGTTGGGAAATTTTCAGTGATAATTTCCTCCATTAGTGTTTCTTCTCCTTTTCCCTTCACTTCTCCTTCTGGGATACTCACAACACGTATATTCATGTGCTTCATATTGTCATTCAATTCCCTGAGTCCCTGCTCATATTTTCCATTGTTTCCCTATATTTTCTTTTTCTTGTTGGATTTCAGATGTTCCAGCCTCCAGTTCACTAATCCTATGTTCTGCTTCTTGAAATCTACCATTGTAGGTTTCCATTGTTTTTTTCATCTCTTCTACTGTGCCTTTCATTCCCATAAGTTCTGTGATTTGTTTTTTTCAGAATTTCAATTTCTTCTTTTTGTTCATTCCTTGCCTTCTTTATATCCTCCCTCAATTCATTGATTTGGTTTTTGATGAGGTTTTCCATGTCTGTTCGTACATTCTGAATTAATTGTTTCAGCTCCCGTATCTCATTTGAATTGTTGGTTTGTTCCTTTGACTGGGCCATATCTTCCATTTTCCTAGTGTGATTTGTTATTTTTTTGCTGGCATCTAGGCATTTAATTACCTTAATTAGTTTATTCTGGAGATTGCTTTCACTTCTTTTACCTAGGGTTTTCTTGCTGGATGAATTTGTTGTCTGTCTGTTCTTTGACATTCAGTTCAGCTTTTTCTGGACCTCTAGCTTAGGTTTTGTTTAACAGAGGAGAAGTTTTCAGTTCTTGTTTTCTTGTATCTTGCCCTGCTTGTATGGTGCTTCCCCCCACCCTGCCACCTTAGTAGGGTCTACTTAAGTATTATAGACCACAGCCAGATTTTCCCAGGCCAAACTGGCCTCCTATCAGGAGGAGTCACCTGCGTCGGTTTTCCCTGAGGGTGAGACCCAGCAGGTTGAAAGAATTTATTGTGAAGTCTCTGGGCTCTATTTTTCTTATCCTGCCCAGTATGTGGTTCTTGTCTGCCTGCAGGTCACACCAACATAAGATGATGCAGTACCTTTAACATGGCAGAGTCTCCCTGTTGGGGACGTGGTGGAGACAGAGGAGAGGTTGTAGACTGGTTCAATGGCTTCAAATTACCAAGCCCTGGGTTCTGAATTCCTTGAGGGAGGGATTCCACCTGAGTTGGGCTTCACCCCTCCCCTGGGGAAGGCACAGGCTTCAGACAAGCCCTCAAACAAGCTTTTTTCTGCCTATGCCTGGGGCAGTTGCAGCCTGAGAAGCCCTGCCGCTGTACCCAAGCAGTCAAGCGTTTGTAGAAACACAGCCACAAAAACCTCTGTTTCCTTTTTTTTTTTTCCTCTTTTTCCATCAGCCCTGCCTCCTTGGCGCTAGGGCAAAAATGAGCGACCTCTGCTTTGACCAGGTTCACCTGAGCTGGGGGCCTATTTGTACAAGTCAGAATTTATTAATTAATTCCACGATTGGCATTTGGTTGGCTCAGCCCCTGCTGCTGGTAAAGTCTCTTTCCTTTCCCCTCTGGGAAGCAGCCTGTAGGGAAGGGGAACTGCCCACCTTAGCTTGGGGAACTCACGGTTCTGGGGGGGCTCGCAGCCGGTCCAGCTGGTCCAGACTGGGCTACGCTGTGTGTCTGGTCAGTGACGTGGCCCCAGGAGCTGTTCTGTACTGTTTCTGGTTATTTAGTAGTTGTTCTGGAGGAAGAACTAAAATAAGCACATTGCTAAGCCACCATCTTGGCCCAGAAGTATCATGTAATATCTTGATTGATTTACTTTGGAAGTTGATTTCCTTCAGTAGTCTAAAGCCTTGTGGTGTGAGATGGATGTGTATCAGGATGTGGAGCGGGGCACAACAGTGTGGTGATGCATTGCAGTGCCAGTATAGGCATAGTTTGGGGATGCTTCACTGGTGCCTGTGAACATGGGTGCCCAGTGGCCGGGGAGGATGTGCCCTTTGTGCACATGTGCAGATCTATGGCAGTGGGTTGGTGTTATGCCTACATGGGTTGGGGGAAGATGTGACCCAGCGGCATAGGTCAGCATTTTCCCAAAGCTGTGGGGCATGAATAGGGGCTGTGCACATGCACGTGTCTAGGAGTTCCTTATACCGATGCACCTGTACGGAGATCCCAGGGGTGAGGCGGGGTGGGGCTGTGTGACTGTATAGGCTGGGGGTATGTGTAGCCTGGGTATGGAGGTTTGCACCCACAGCCTTTATGCACAAGTGACAGCCTGGAGGGAGCAGTGAGGGGAGGTACTGTTCAGGAGGGTCACAAGAGAGTTGGGTTGGGCTGTACTTGGGGTGGGGTTGTGGGGTGGGAATGCGTGCGAGGGGTTGATGGGTCAGGGGTGCTTGGAGCATGGGGAGTGGGGGCAGGTGACAGGGTTCAGGTGTGTGGGGTGTGGGGTGAGTTGCAGGTCATGGGGCTGTGCTGGTGAGGCTAGTGTATTCAAGGAACAGGGTTGGCTTACTTCTTAGACCCCATCTCCCCATCCCTGTGCTCTCCTGAGGGCTCTGGGCTTCCACATTATGCTCCATTCTCTGCTTCTCAGTTCCTCAGCCCTTGTAACCAGGGGCACCCTATGTGGTGCAGAGGACTCTCCCAGGTCATTACCTTCTGAAACCACCATCTCAGTCACCCTCCTGTCCCTTCTCTAACTTTCTCTTGGAGCAGGGCTGAACTCTTCTATCCTATTCCACCATCTTCCCAGAACTCTGCCAATACCTTTGATTATCTGTTTAATATATCCTGGGATGTATCCAGGCATTACATTAAGCTATTCAGAATTAAAAGCCCTCATTCTTATCCTAGGCTCCCAGTGTTTCAATTGTTTAAAATGAGCTATCTAGACAGGTTGAGTTAGGTTATGTGCTACAGAAAATTTAGGTTCTGGACAAAATAAATCTTTCTTCCTTTGATCTCAAAGGGTAGATGAGATTCTAAAGCATAGCTAATGTCTTCCTTACCCTTGTGTTCTGATTACCTTAATCCTGACATGATCACTTTTGTTCTTATCTCTGAATACAAGGGTTTATAATTCTTTTAATGTGCCATTGGATTTGATATGCTAGTGTTTCTGTTGGGGATTTTTGCATCTATATTCATAACAGGATTTGGTCTATAATTTTATTTTCTTGTAGTATCTTTATCTGGCTTTGATATTATGGTGATAATGTTCTCATATAATGAGTTAGAGAATGTTCCCACTTCAATTTGGGAGGAGTGTTTGGGCAGGATTTCTGTTAATTCCTGTTGGAATGTCTGGCAGAGTTCACCGTGAGACCATTGGTCCTCATTTTTTCTGTGTTGGGGAGTTTTGATGACAGATTCAATATCTTTATTTGAAATTGATCTGTTGAGGCCTTCTATTTATTCTAAAGTCAGTGTAAGTTGTTTGTATGAATCTAGGAATTTTAAAATTTAACTTAGGTTGCCTAATTTTTTGAAATGTAGTTGTTCATAGCATCCTCCTATGATCTATTTATTTCTATGATGTCAGTAACTGACCCCCTCTCATATCTGATTTTATCTATTTGTGTTTTCTCTCTCTTTTTTGTCAGTCTAGCTAGTGGTTTGTAAATTTCATTTATCTTTTTTTTAATTTTAATTTTTTTAAATACAGCAACAAACACAAACATCTTAACTTATGGTCATTCCTTTCTACATATATAATCAACAATTCACAATATCATCACATAGTTGCATATTCATCATCATGATCATTCCTTAGAACATTTGCATCAATTCAGAAAAAGAAATAAAAAGACAAAAGAAAGAAATTCACACATACCATGCTCTTTGCCCATCCCTTTCATTGATCACTAGCATTTCAATCTAAATTTATTTTAACATTTGTTCCCCCTATTTTTTATTTTTATTCCATATGACTTACTCTTTGTTGATAAGGTAGATAAAAGGAGCAACAGACACAAGGTTTTCACAATCACACATCACATTGTGAAGACTGAATCATTATACAATCATCTTCAAGAGACATGGCTACTGAAACAAAGCTCTACATTTTCAGGTAGTTCCCTCCAGCCTCTCCATTACACTTTGACTAACAAGGTGATATCTATTTAGTTCATAAGGATAACCTCTTGACTCTGTTTGAAATCTCCTAGCATTGACACTTTATTTTGTCTCTTTTCACTCTTCCCCCTTTTGGTCAAGAAGGTTTTCTCAATCCCTTGATGCTGAGTCTCAGCTCATTATAGAATTTCTGTCCCACATTGCCAGGAAGGTCCACACCCCTGGGAGTCATGTCCCATGTAGACAGGGGGAGGGCAGTGAGTTTACTTGTTGTGTTGGCTGGAGAGAGAGGCCACATCTGAGCAACAGAAGAGGTTCTCTTGGGGGTGACTCTTAGGCCTAATTTTAACTAGGCTTGAAATATCCTTTGTGGGGTTAAGTTTCATGTGAACAACCCCCAAGATTGGGGGCTCAGACTATTGTTTGGTTGTCCCCACTGCTTGTGAGAATATCAAGAATTCAACTTGGGGAAAGTTGAATTTTCCCCCTTTCTCACTGTTTCCTGAAGGGGACTTTGCAAATACTTTTTTTATTCACTGTTCAAATTGCTCTGAGATTTATTGGGGCATCACTCTGGACAAACCAACAAAATCTCATGCCCTACTCAAGGTTCCATGTACTTATGGTGTTCAATTAAGCTGTCTACATGTTATATTAGGAAATGCACTAATCAAAATATAAATTTTGTACCAAATAAACATTTTTTGCTTTAGTCTCACACATAAGGTAAAATTTTAAAATATTAATTACCATCTATTTTCAGCACTTTGCAGTAATGACGTTCCTTTGTTCTTCCTCATGCAAAAACATTTTTTTAATTTGCACATTTAGTCACCATCCTCACACACTCTAGGCATTCCTAGATTGTACCATCTCAGTCTTTATCATCTATCTTTCTTTCTGATTTCATTTGTGCCCCCAGCCCTCCTCCCTGTATCATTCTTACATTCAGCTTCGTTCAGGGTTTTAACATAATTGTATTACAGTTAGGTAGTACTGTGCTATCCATTTCTGAATTTTTACAATCAGTCCTGTTGCACAATCTGTATCACTTCTGCTCCAATTCCCCAATATCTTATCCTGTTTATGTCTCCTGATGGTCTCTGTTACCCATGAAATTCTCCAAGTTTATTAACTAATGTCAGTTCATATCAGTGAGACCATACAGTATTTGTCCTTTTGTTTCTGGCTAATCTCACTCAACATAATGTTCTTAAGTTCCATCCATGTTGTTATATACTTCATAACTTTATTCTGTCTTACAGCTGCAAAATATTCCATCATATGTATATACCACAGTTTGTTTAGCTACTCATCTGTTGATGGACATTTTGGCTGTTTCCATCTCTTCAGAATTGTAAATAATGCTGCTATAAACATTGGTGTACAAATGTCCATTTGTGTCCTTGCCCTCATGTCCTCTGAGTAGATACCTAAAAATGGTATTGCCGGGTTATATGGTAATTCTAAATTTAGCTTCCTGAGGAAACACCAAACTGTGCTCCACAGCAGTTGTACCATTTGACATTCCCACCAACAATGGATAAGTGTGCCTGTTTCTCCACCTCCTCTCCAGCACTTGTCGTTTTCTGTTTTATTGATAATGGCCATTCTGGTGAGTGTGAGATGATATCTCATTGTGGTTTTGATTTGCATTTCCCTAAAAGCCAGGGATGTTGAGCATCTCTTCATGTGCCTTTCGGCCACTTGTATTTCCTCTTCTGAGAAGTGTCTGTTCAAGTCTTTTGCCCATTTTGTAATTGGCTTGTTTGTCTTTTTTGTTATTGAGTTGTACAATTTCTTTATATATTCTGGATACTAGACACATTTCCTCTAACAGTTTTATGGTCTTAGATCTAATTTTAGGTCTTTGATCCATTTTGAGTTAATTTTTGTATAGGGTGTGAGATATGGATCCTCTTTCATTCTTTTGCAAGTGGATATCCAGTTCTCTATGCACCATTTATTGAAGAGACTGCTCTGTCCCAGGTGAGTTGGTTTGACTGCCTTATCAAAGATTAATTGTCCATAGATGAGAGGGTCTGTATCTGAACACTCTGTTCTATTCCGTTGGTCAGTATATCTATCTTTATGCCAGTACCATGCTATTTTGATCACTGTAGTTTCATAATATGCCTTAAGTCAGGTAGTGTGAGCCCTCTGACTTCATTATTTTTCCTCAGGATGCGTTTAGCTATTCGGAACACCCTGCCCTTCCAGATAAATTTGGTTATTGGCTTTTCTATTTCTGAAAAGTAAGTTTTTGGTATTTTAATTGGTATTGCATTGAACCTGTAAATCAGTTTAGGTAGAATTGACATCTTAACTATATTTAGTCTTCCAATCCATGAACACGCTATGCCCATCCATCTATTTAGGGCTTCTGTGATTTAACAATTTCTTGTAGTTTTCTTTGTATAGGTCTTTTGTATCTTTAATTAAATTTATTCCTAAATATTTTATTCTTTTGCTTGTAATTGTAAACGGAATTTTTTTCTTGATATCCCCCTCAGGTTGTTCATTACTCGTGTATAGAAACACTATAGATTTTTGAGTGTTGATCTTGTATCCTACCACTTTGCTGTACTCATTTATTAGCTCTAGTAGTTTTGCTGTGGATTTCTCCGGGTTTTCGACATATGGTACCATATCACCTGCAAACAGTGAGAGTTTTACTTCTTCCTTTCCAATTTTGATGGCTTGTATTTCTTTTTCTTGTCTAATTGCTCTGGCTAGAACTTCCAAAACAACGCTGAATAACAGTGGTGATAGTGGACATCCTTGTCTTGTTCCTGATCTTAAGAGGAAAGGTTTCTATTTTTCCCCATTGAGAATATTAGCTGTGGGTTTTTTCATATATTTCTTTTACCATTTTGAGGAAGTTTCCTTCTATTCCTATCCTTTGAAGTGTTTTCAATGGGAAAGCGTGCTGAATTTTGTCAAATGCCTTTTCTGCATCTATCAAGATGATCATATGGTTTTTCTGCTTTGATTTCTTGATATGATGTATTACATTAATTGATTTTCTTATGTTGAACCATCCTTGCATACCTGGGATGAATCCTACTTGGTCATGATGTATAATTGTTTTAATGAGCTCCTGGATTCGATTTGCAAGAATTTTGTTGAGGATTTTTGCATCTGTATTCATTAGAGAGATTGGTCTGTAGTTTTCTTTTTTTGTAATATCTTTGTCTGGCTTTGATATGAAGGTGATGTTGGCTTTGTAGAATGAGTTAGGTAGCTTTCCTGCCTCTTCAATTTTTTTTTGAAGAGTTTGAGCAGGATTGGTACTAATTCTTTCCTAAATGTTTGGTAGAATTCACATGTGAAGCCATCTGGTCCTGGACTTTTCTTTTCGGGGAGCTTCTTAATGACTCATTCAATTTCTTTACTTTGATTGGTTTGTTGAGGTCGTCTATTCCTTCTCAAGTCAATGTTGGTGGTTCATGCCTTTCTAAAAAGTTGTCCATTTCATCTACATCGCCGAATTTATTAGTGTAAAGTTGTTCATGGTATCCTCTCATTACTTCCTTTATTTCTGTGGGGTCAGTGGTTGTATCTCCTCTTCCATTTCTGATCTTATTTATTTGCATCCTTTCTCTTTTTCTTTTTGTCCACCTCACTAAGGGTTCATCAATCTTATTGATTTTCTCAATTGTTTTCATGCCTTCAATTTCATTTATTTCTGCTCTAATCTACATTATTTCTTTCCTTTTGCTTTCTTTGGGGTTAGTTTGCTTTTCTTTCTCTAGTTCTTCCACATGGACAGTTAATTCCTCTATTTTTACACTTTCTTCTTTTTTGATGTAGGCATTTAGGGCAATAAATTTCCCTCTTAGCACTGCCTTTGGGGCATCCCAGAAATTTTGATACGTTGTGTTTTCATTTTCATTTGCCTTGCGATATTTACCGAATTCTCTTGTAATTTCTTCCTTGACCCACTGGTTGTTTAAGAGTGTGTTGTTGAGCCTCCACATATTTGTGAATTTTCTGGCACTCTGCCTATTATTGATTTCCAACTTCATTCCTTTATGATCTGAGAAGGTGTTTTATATGACTTCAATCTTTTTAAATTTATTGAGATTGCTTTGTGATCCAGCATATGGTCTATCCTTGAGAATGATCCATGAGCACTTGAGAAAAAGGTGTATCCTGCTGTTGTGGGATGTAATGTTCTATAAATGTCTGTTAAGTCTAGCTTATTTATTGTATTATTCAAATTATCTGTTTCTTTATTGATCCTCTGTCTAGATGTTCTGTCCATTGATGTGAGTGGGGAATTGAAGTCTCCAACTATTATGGTAGATGTATCTGTTTCTCTTTTCAGTGTTTGCCTCATATATTTTGGAGCTTTCTGGCTCAGTGCATAAATATTTATGATTGTTATGTCTTCTTGTTGCATTGTTCCTTTTATTAATACATAGTATCCTTCTTTGTCTCTTTTAACTGTTTTACATTTGAAGTCTAATTTGTTGGATATTAGTATAGCTACTCCTGCTATTTTCTGATTGTTATTTGCTTGAAATATCTTTTCCCAACCTTTCACTTTCAACTTATGTTTATTCTTGGGTCTAAGATGTGTTTCCTGTAGACAGCATATAGATGGGTCCTGTTCTTTTAATCCATTCTGCCAGTCAGTGTCTTTTGATTGGGGAGTTTAACCCATTAACATTTAGTGTTATTACTGGTAGTACTTTCTTCTACCATTTTGCCTTTTGGGTTTTATATGTCATATCTAATTTTTCTTCTTTTGCTTTTACTGATAGTCTTCATTTCTACACTCTTCTCCACACCTCCCTCTCCTGTCTTTTCATATCAGTCTCTACTCCTCCCTTTAGTATTTCTTGCAGAGCTGGTCTCTTGGTCACAAATTCTCTCAATGATCTTTTGTCTGAAAATGTTTTAATTTCTCCCTCATTTTTGAAGGACAATTTTGCTGGATATAGAATTCTTGGTTGGCAGTTTTTCTCTTTTAGCAATTTAAATATATCATTCCACTGTCTTCTTGCCTCCATGGTTTCTGCTGAGAAATATACACATAGTCTTATTGGGCTTCCATTATATGGGTATCCAAGCTTTTCTCTTGCTTCTTTCAAATTTCTCTCTTTCTCTTTGACATCTGACATTCTGATTAGTAAATGTCTTGGAGTACATCTATTTGGATCTATTCTGTTTGGGGTATGGTGCACTTCTTGGATCTGTAATTTAAAATCTTTCATAAGAGTTGGGAAATTTTTCAGTGATAATTTCCTCCATTACTCTTTCTCCTCCTTTTACCTTCTCTTCTCCTTCTGGGACACCCACAACATGTATATTCATGCACTTCATGATGTCATTCAATTCCAAGAGTCCTTGCTCATATTTTTCATTCTTTTCCCTATATTTTCTTTTACTTGTCAGATTTCAAATGTTCCATCCTCCAGTTCACTAATCCTATGTTCTACCTCTTGAAATCTGACATTGTAGGTTTCCATTGTTTTTTTCATCTCTTCTTTTGTGCCTTTCATTCCCATAAGCTCTGTGATTTGTTTCTTCAGACTTTCGATTTCTTCTTTTTGTTCTTTCTTTGCCCTCCTTATATCCTTCCTCAATTCATTGATTTGATTTTTGATGAGTTTTTCCGTGTCTGTTTGTACAGCCTGAATTAATTGTTTCAACTCCTGTATCTCATTTGAGTTGTTGGTTTGTTCTGTTGACTGGGCCATATCTTCAATTTTCCTAGTATGATTCGTTATTTTTTGCTGGCATCTAAGTATTTAATTACCTTAATTAGTTTATTCTGGAGGTTTTTTCACTTCTTTTAGCTATGATTTTCTTGTTGGATGACTTTGTTGTCTATTTGTTCTTTGACATTCAGTTCAGCTAATTCTGGACCATTAGCTTAGGTTTTGTTTAACAGAGCAGAATTTTTCAGTTCTTATTCTCTTGTTTCTTGCCCTGCCTATATGGGCCTTTCCCCTCCACCCTTAGGAGGGTCTACTTAGGTATTATAGACCCTAGCCATATTTTCCCACACCAAACTGACCTCCTGTCAGAAGGAAAGAGTCAACTGCACCAGTTTTCCTTGGGGGTGAGGTCCAGCAGGTTGAAAGACTTTCCTGTGAGGTCTCTGGACTCTGTTTTTCCTTTTCTGCCTGGTATGTGGTGCTTCTGTGCCTGCAGGTCCCACCAGCACAAGGTGATACAGTACCTTTAACTTCAGCAGACTCTCCCTGCTGGGCATGGTGGAGACAGAGGAGAGGTTGTAGGTTGGCTTTAATTGCTTCAATTTTCCAAACCCTGGGTCTGAATTCCTTGAGGGAGGAAATCCACCTGAGCTGGGCCCCACCCCTCCCCTGGGGAAGGCACAGGCTCCAGACAAGCTCTCAGACAAGCTTGTTTCTGCCTATGCTTGAGGCAACTGCAGCCTGAGAAACCCTACCACTGTATCCAAAGGCAGTCAGGTCTTTGTGGAAACACAGCCACAAAAAGAAAGAGAAAAATTCTTCTCAAAGCAGGACCCCCATTCCTCAGGTTTGCCAATCAAGAGCATAAGATGGTATATTGCTTTGTGTATTTTCAGATCCTATGTGCCCCTTTTTTACTTCAGGGCCCAGACCCTTTCAGGTATTATGTGTTTTCTGATCAAAAAAAGCTCTGTTTCTTTTTTCTTTTTCCGTTAGCCCTGTCCCCTCAGTACTAGTGCAAAAATCAGTAACCTCCACTTTGACCAGGTTCAGCTGAGTTGGGGGCCTATTTTTAGTAGTCAGAATTTGTGAATTCATTCTACACCTGAAGTTTAGTTGTGTTCAGCCCCTGCTGCTGGTAAAATCTCTTTCCTTTCCCCTCTGGGAAGCAGCCTGTGGGGGAGGGGTGCTGGCTGCTGCATTTGGGGGAACTCACAGTTCTGGGGGGGGGGGCTCACAGCCAGTCCAGCTGGTCCAGACTGGAGTACACTGTGTGTCTGGTCACTGATATGGCCCCAGCAGTTGTTCTGTACTGTTCCTGGCTATTTAGTAGCTGTTCTGGAGGACGAACTAAATCCCACACCTTGCTAAGCTGCCATCTTGGCACTCTCTCTCTTATTTATCTTTTTGAAGAAGAAACTTTTAGTTTGTCAGTGCTCTGTATTGTTTTCTTGTTCCCTGCTGCACTTATCATAGCTCTAAAGTTTGCTATTTCTTTCCTTCTGCTTGCTTTGGGTTTAATTTGTTGTTTTTTTAGTACTTCCAGGTGTGCAATTATGTCTTTCATTTTAGACCATTCTCTTTTTTTTAAATATAGGCACTTAGATCTATAAATTTCCCTCTCAGAAGTGCCTTTACTACATCCCATTAGTTTTCATATTTTGTTTTCTCACTTTCATTAGTCTCATGATTTTTGCTGTTTTCTTTTGTAATTTCTTCTTTGACTCATTGATTGTTTAAATTATATTGCTTAACTTCCATATATTTGTTTATGTTCCAGGTCTCTGCCTATTATTGATTTCAAGCTTCATTCCATTGTGGTCAGAGTAGGATCTCTGAATAATTTCAATCTTTTAAAATTCATTGAGATATGTTTCATGAGCCAATATGTGGTCTATCCTGGAGAATGATCCATGTACATTTGAGAAAAATGTATATTCTATTCTTTTGGGGTGGAGTATTCTGTGCATGTCTGTTAGGTTTCATATGTTATATTATTCCAGTTTCCTGTTTCTATATTGATCTCTGTCTAGATGTTTTATCTAATGCTGAGAATGGTATATTGAAGCCTCCAACAATTACTGTAGAGATGTCTGTTTCTCCCTTCAGTTTTACTGGTGTTTGCCTTATGTATTTTGGGACACTGTGGTTAGGTGCATAAATAGTAATGATGGCTATTTCTTTTTGCAATTGACCATTTTATTAACATATAGTGTCCTTTTTCCTCTTGCAACAGCTTTTGATTTAAAGTCTATTTTGTCTTTTAGTACCCTATTGGATCATTCTGAATAGAGGAGAGACAGACAGTGAAATGGAATTTATAAAGGTTTAAATATAGAGGGTATATGGAAAAAAGAGTGTGGTTCTCTGTTTGGAGATATGGATGTTGGGAGAAGTGGTAGTTGAGACAGTAAATGACAAGGCAAGGGCTGTAGGATGGATTATTGGGGCAGAGAGAACAAAAGAGCTTAGAAGTATCAGGAATCAGAATAATTTTGATTTGGTGATTGTTTTCAGGGTTTTCAAGGGTGATGAATTGAGGGCTATGTTCACTTCCTTCCCTAGTTGACATGAGCTCTCCATGGTGCAGTCTTGGAGCAAAGGTTTTATTTATATTTATACCTACTCTTGGAGATAAAAGACAGTTAGGTCTGACATCAGACTCAAAGTAAAAGAGAAGGATAAATTCTTTTCTTACCTTCCCTTCTAACAGTTCACAACCAAGAGATACTTTAGTCAAGATATTTCTCTCATGTAGTTCCAAAACATCTTATTTTTGAGAGTGTTACAAGAACAAACTCATCCTCCAGGTCCAGCAGCTCCAAGGTCACATCGGGAGAGGACCTGACCATTTCTGTATTGCAGTATCCAGTGGGACCGTGTCATGATGACCAAGGTTGGGAGATTTCCAGACACGGCCCCATGTTGTGCTGCTCCAGGCCAATATCCCCTCGACCATGACCATGTGCTACTATAGTTTTGACAATGTAAAACCCAGAGGGGTCCAGCCCATGAATCTCATGGGATTCTTGACAAATTTTGAGACCCCCAGAAAGGCACATTTCTGCTCTTTGATTCCAGACACCATGTTTCCTTCAACTGAAAACACCATAAAATGCATGAGATATGTAAGTAGAGTAGAATAAGAGGGGGGAGTTGAGTCAGGTCCTCAAAATGATGTTGAAGGGGGATGCATGTCCACTCCCACATCTCAAAAGGTCCATCTCTCTGGACATCCAAACTGTGCCCTCTAAAAGCAGGTGGGTTAGAGCAGAGGGTCCAAGTGTAGCCCCTAAGCCAAGTGAGGTGGAGGAAATACCTGTGCTAAGATGAAGGGAGCTGAGATGGCCATGGTGCCACACCATTTTCTTCACCTCATAGCTAAGGTTTCACAGGGAATGCTTCATAGATGTTCAGTCCAGCCTCAAAGCTCAGAGTAGGGACTCCAGAGAGGAGCCAGTATTAGCATCTGAGGCCAAAGAACTTGTGTCAATGGAACCTCAAGTTCAGCAGAGGGAAGGGACTAATATTTATAGAAACTGAGCTCATGGCTGGTTCATCACATCTGAAAGGTGATTTGGCTCTTTATTCCACAAGGAAAGGAATAGACATGAGGTTTGAGATGGGAATTAGCCTGGGTTAGTAGGGATTGCTGTTTCCAGGTCTGGATATCTGGGGACAGAGACATGAGGATGAAAGGGTGACCAGTGCCAGGGTCAGGAAGGCTTCTTTGGGTGGGGGATTTCCTGAGCCATAAGGCAGTTTCTGCCTTCCCTTCTAACATTTCATCACTCCTTCCTTAGTTCTCCTCCTATCCCAAAATGGTAAATACTATTTGAGTTATAAATGCTTCAAATGTTGAAGATAAATTTTTTTTATTACATAAGTGTTTTATAAATAGTTTCTCCCACCTTGTGGTTGTCTTTTCATTTTGTTATCAGCATCTTTTGAAGACCAAAAATTTTTAATTTGAAGAAGTCTAATTCATGAATTTATCTTTTATTCCTTGTGCTTTTTGGGTCATATCAAAGAACTCTTTGCCTAAACCAATATCACAAAGATTTTCTTGTATGATATCTCTTTTCAATTTTGCAGTTGTTCACTTACAAGTCTATTTGCACTATTATCATATATGGCATGAATGAAAGTTCAAGATTTTTTATATGAACATTTAATTATTCAAATGCAATTTGTTAAAAACCCTACCTGACTCCCAACAAAAGTATCTGGACACTTTGGTGAAAATAAAGTGAGCATTTATATGGAGGTCTGTTTTAGAGATCTCTCTATAAACCATAGATCTGTCTGTCTATCCTTACAAAATTATCATCCTATCTTCATTTTCATAACTTTAAAGTATTGATATAATTTCTCCAATAATCCTTTTTCTTCAAAAGTGTTTTTATGCTTATCTGTCCTTTGTGTTTCCCTTTAGACTTAAGAACCATTTTGCAACATTGTATAAAAATATGCCTATGTTTTTTGCTATGCTAATTTTTGAAAAACTCTTTCTCTTTATCAACACAATTTTATTGAGATATATTATCAAACCATGCAATTCATTCTAAAGTTCCAGTAAAAGGCTCACTTATGCATTCATCATCACAATCCATTTCAGAGCATTTTCATTACTTGAGAGGAAAAAAGTATAAAGAAAACCCCAAACTTTCCATACCCTCTACCCTCCTAATATTGACTCTGAGCATTGGTGTGGTATCTGTGTTACTGTTCAAGAAAGAATATTAAAATATTACAGTTTACTATAGTCCATAGTTTGCAATAGGTTCATTTTCCTCCATATACCACACTATTATTAACTCTATATATAATGACATAACTTTGTTCTAGTCATGAAGGAACTTTTTATTTTTGTACTCTTAATCACAGTCATTGCCAACCATAAGATTCATTGTTTTATGCATTCCAGTGTTTTAATCTATAGCTTTCCTTCTGGTGACATTTATGATTTTCAACAACATTCACACACATTTTAGCACTATTAATTATACTCACAATAATGTGCTGCTATTACCACTATCTATTTCCAAACATTTAAATTCAACTTAGTTTGAAATTCTGCACATATTAAGCATCAGTTTCTCATTCTCTATCCTTATTTTATCTACTGGTAACTTATACTCTAGATTCTATATCTATGAGTTTATAGAATATAATTAGTTCATATTAGTGAGATCATTCAATATTTGTCTTTTTTCATCTGAGTTATTTTTCTCAACATATCTTCAGTAGTTCATCCATGTTGGCCCATGTTTCAAGACTTCATTCGTTCTCATTGTTGAATAATATTCCATCATATGTATATATCACATTTTGTTTATCCATTTATCAGTTGATGAACCTTTGGGTTGTTTCTATCCTTTGGCATGGTGGTGGTCTTGATTGGAATTTTATATAAACATTATAATTGATTTGTGGAGAACTCACTCTGTAACAAAATTAATTATTGTTTCAATGTTTGTATAATAAGTAGTAAGGCCACTCATTCCATTCCCTGATATTGATAATGTGTATTTCCCTCCTTACAGACATATTATAACATGAGGAAATAACTTCAGTCTTTTTCCTTAGTAGAATATAATTCAAATGTATAGCCATGACCCTTTGGAATTTTATTTTTCCAGTAGCATTGAGTGTTCCTTTTACTTAAAATCTTCTGATTTTATTTTGCTGATTTAATTTTTTATACTCAATCATGATGTCTAGAATTGTGATATGAAGGATTAGATACACCTCCTTTGCTGTCTGAAAATTATTTAATATTTACATTAAAAATATTTTTATTGAGATAAATTCACACACATATAGACTACCCAAAGTATGCAAACAAAGGCTCAAAGTATCACCACATAGTTGCCTGTTCATCACCATGATCATTTTTAGAACATTTGCATCATTCCAGAAAAAGAAAAAACAGAAATCTCATACATCCCATACCCCTTAGCCCTCCCTATCATTGACTGCTAGTATTTCTACCTATACAATTTTTTTTGCCTATTCCCCACCCAATTATTTATTTATTTTTGTCCTTAAATTTTACTCATCTATCCATACCCTGGAAAAAAGGAGCATCAGACACAAGGTTTTTACAATCACATGGTCACATTGTAAAAGCTATTTTGTTATGCAATCATCTCAAGAGTCTAGGCTACTGGAACACAGCTTAACAGTTTCAGGCACTTCCCTCTAGCCAGTCCAATACAGCATAACCTAAAAAGGGATATCTGCATAATACATAAGAATGATCTCCAGGATAAACTCTCAGTTCTGTTTGAAATCTCTCAGTTACTGAAATTTTTTTGTCTCATTTCTCTCTTTCTGATTTTGGTCAAGAAGGCTTTTTCAATCCCATGATGATGGGTTCTGGCTCATCCCAGGAGTCATGTCCCACATTGTCAGAGAAATTTACACCCCTGGGAGTTATGTCCCACATAGGGGCAAACATAGTGAGTTCACCCACCGAGTTGGCTTAAAGAGAGAGGCCCCATCTGAGCAGCTAAAGATGTCCTCTGAGGGTGACTCTGAGGCATAATTATAAGTAGGCCTAGCTTCTTCTTTGTAGGAATAAGTTTCATAGGGGTGAATTCCAAGATTGAGGGCTCAGCCTGTTGATTTGGTTGTCCCCACCGTTTGTGAGAATATCAGGAATTCCACAAATGGGGAAGTTTAATATTTCCTCCTTTCTTCCCAGTCCCCCAGCAAGACTTTGCAAATATTTCTTTATTCTCTGCCCAAATTACTCTGAGATGTATCAGGGCATCACATTAGCCTGGACAGACCAACAAAATCTCATACTGTATTCAAGATTCCATTACATATGGTGTTCAAATAAACTGACCATGCTGCGCTACCCAAAAATATAAATTTTGCACCAAACAAACATCTCTTCCTTTGGTCTCACACAGGAATTGAGGCTTTAAAACAATATTTACATTTGATGTTTGCTTTAAATATGTACTTTCCTCATACGTGTTTGTTTATCCATATATATACACAAAGTCATGTTTACATATATATACATATTTACATGTATATTGATATATCACTATCCATTTCAATAAAAATATATAAAATATGATATATTAAAATTTTGCCATATATGTACACACGGGATTAAGATGGAAAGAAGCAACCTGAGACAAAAAGAACATAAAGGCATTTGGATGGAGACACATGGAATTAGAGAGATTGTATACTCCTGAAACCAGGTCGGTTCTCATCAAAGTTTAAGATTTTATGTTTTTGCATGAGGAAGAGCATAGGAATGTCATTACTGCAGGGTGCTGAAAATAGATGGTAATTAATATTTTAAAATTTCAACTTATATGTGACACTAAAGTAAAAAATGTTTGGTATAAAATTTATATTTTGACTAGTGCATTTCCTAATATAACTTATGTAGACAGCTTAATTGAACACCATAAGTACATGGAGACTTGAGTAGGACATGAGATTTTGTTTGTTTGCCCAGAGTGATGCCCCAATAAATCCCAGAGCGATTTGATCAGTGAATAAAAAAGCATTTGCAAAGTCCCCTTCAGAGAATGGTGAGAACAGGGGAAAATTCAGCTTCCCCAAGTTGAATTCTTGATATTTTCACAAGCAGTGTGGACGACCAAAGCTATAGGCTGAGCCCTCAGTCTTGGGGTTTGTTCATATGAAACTTAACCCCACAAAGGATAGGTCAAGCCTACTTAAAATCAGGCCTAAGAGTCACCCCCAAGAGAGCCTCTTTTTTTACTCAGATATGGCCTCTTTCTCCAGCCAACAGAACAAGCAAACTCACCACCCTTCCCATCTACATGGGACATAACTCCCAGGGGTGTGAACCTTCCTGGCAACATGGGACAGAAATCCTAGAATGAGCTGAGACTCAGCATCAAGGGATTGAGAAAATCTTCTCCACCAAAAGGGGGAAGAGTGAAATGAGATAAAGTGTCAATGGCTGACAGATTCCAAACAGAGTCGAGAGGCTATCCTGGAGGTTATTCTTATGCATTAAGTTGATATCACCTTGTTATTCAAGATGTAGTGGAGAGGCTGGAGGGATCTGCCTGAAAATGTAGAGCTGTGTTCCAGTAGCCATGTTTCTTGAGGATGATTGTATAATGACATAGCATTCACATGTGACTGTGTGATTGTGAAAACCTTGTGTCTGATGCTCCTTTTATCTACCTTGTCAACAGATGAGTAAAACATATGGAATAAAAATAAATAATAAGGGTAGCAAATGTTAAAATAAATTTAGTTTGCAATGCTAAAAAAAAAGGTTTAAGATTTTAATTATATTGACAAAGGTAACCACCCTGTAAAGAAATACTTGAAAATTATAAAGAAGAGTGAATCATAATAGTACTATCTGCATGACTGTAAATCTACACCTGCTCTAACTGAAAAAAAAATAGAAAGAAAAGAAAAACACCTTAGCCCAAAGCTGCAGTAGTTAAAAATGTGCTACTAACATAAGTATAGAAAAAGATCAATGAGATAGAACTGAGAGTCCAGAGATGAATCCACACATCCATGGCCAGTTGCTATTGCTTGATGAGCAAGAGTTTCACTCTGAGCTGATGAAAATAGTTGAAATAGATGGTAGTGGAAGTTACATAATATTGTTACTGTACTCAATATTGCAGAATCATCCACTTAAAGATGGCTAAAATGATTTTCAACTTATCCATAGTTTACCATAATTTAAAATAAGTAAATTTTAAAAACTGTGCTATGATTTTGAAGTAGAAATGATCATTATGTGTGAAATAAAGAGAAGCAGAAATTCAAGGCCTTCATAGCTATGCTGCAGCTGGCTCACACTCACTTGCAAAAGAAGATTGTGCAATCACTTCCTAACTCTGCACTCAGAAATGTAACTGGCATCTTAAAGCTGGTCACAAATCATATATTTACAGCACAGAAATTGGCAAATGCCATGAATCAGGTCTCTTTAAAAACATGTATTTTGGGAGACCCAGTTTATTGTCACACCTCTGTGCAGCCTATTTAAGCACAACATGAGCTGATGCCAAGGGATGATATTTTATGGAAACTACTCCAGATAGCATGTGATGAAGAATAAAGGGTTTATGGGGTCCAGAGAGGGTGTCAAGATGTCATTTACAATTTATCTTTGTCCAGGCTGGAGAATGACTTTAGTTCATTTATTCAGTGATTGAAAGCAGGCTTTATGATATGAGCCGACAAGATGATGAATCAATGTACACATCCTAGGATGTTCTACATAGAAATAAATAAAAGCTTATTACCTGAAAAGGCAGCAGGGCAGGAAGGCGTATTGAGGAGGGGACCCCAGTGTGCTGTGTGGATGTAGCTTGATGTCTCAGGGATGAGGATGGAAGGGGATGCAGTCAAGGAAAGTCAACAGTGGTTAAGAGAAAGCACCACAGTTTAATGGCAGAAGAGGCCTCTACAGGGAACATTGAGACATTGTCCCTGCACCCCAATGATGCATGCTCCCCCCTACAAGATTCTCAGCAGACATTTTACACAGTTCTCTTACATATCCACTGGAAACTTCAGATATTTCCCAAAGCTCCCCCACTCTGAGTGGTGCATTTGTCCTCCCTGTGTTTACATCCTGGTGGTGTCTTGGGGTCTTCCCTGGCTGTACTGAGCCTGAAACAGCAGCACGGTGAGTACCACCAGGATCAATCCAGCCAGGCCCATTCAGATGAGATTCTCCACTGTGTGGTCTTGGGCAGTGGAGCCTAGGGGTTACAGACATAGAGGTTACATATGTTAGGGTGAGCTGAAGTCACCCCAGGAGCACTAATGTCCACCCAGGACACCCACCTCCCCTTGACATGTCATGTGCCTGTGTGCCCCCTTTCCTTAAGTGAGAATTTCCCCTAGATCCAGGCTTGTGCTGTGGTGGGAAGATGGTTTCGAGGGTCTCTGAGAATGATAACACAAAAGAGGAGCAAGTGACAAGTTGGAGGGAACCTTTTCCCCGTGTCCTGCATCTTATGTCCCTGGGGTTTGCATGAAGAGACTTTTATGTGGTGTCTGCATGAAGCTCTTCCCTGCTGTAGCTGGGTTCCTATGGTCTCATTTGATTAGTCCAGGCTTCCTGTGATCTTGGAGTTCAAATTTGGTTTGAGTCACAGTGAAACAGACCCCAAGGGTTCAGGCTTTATGAGAATACTAAGAATTTTACCCCTAAATCTGAAATAATTGAGTTTTTGTATGCACTCTATTCAGTTGTACACACAAGGCCAAGTAATCTGAATCCTCTGAAGATTAAAGTTTACTTATTCAACAGTTGAGGACAGGATGCATGGATGATCCTGGCAGGTGGCCCTGAATGTCAGGAACCCAAAGGAGTGACAGTCTGGGGAGTCATCCCCCCACACTACTTCAGCAGACTTCCCCACCACCATTGGGTTGATATTTTAATCTCTATGTGTCTTTTCATGCATTTATTCTTTCATAAAATAAATCTGCATATAGTTAGGATTACCTACAACAGGATATACATATATATTTATATTCATATATACACACATATATATATGGTTGTATATTTTCTATAAAGGGTGGTTTTAAGTCAATAGATCATAAAGACAGAATTTCTGCTTTCTTTACATATGAATTCAGTTGGTTAGACCAATAATAAACATGTAACCCACACCAGATAAAAAACATTAGTTAGAAGAATGAATATTCTCAAATATGTATATATATATATATACATATGTATATTTTTGCATCTGTCTATCCATTATTCTGCTTATTGATCGATCGATCAATCAATCATCTATGAATTAATCATCTATATCTATTTATAAGCTTGATTAATTATTTAAATTATAATATATAGGGTGCAGACAGGTCAGTTGTGATCAGTGTCATTAGTGAAGGTTCCAAATGGAGATGGCATTTAAGCTTATCCTGAAAGATGGGGAGGGAGCCAGAGTTACTTGAAGACTAAAGCACATAACAGCACAGTCTGCAGGTATACCAGATGCCCAGGGAAACTCCCACTTGTTGTTCAATGACAAAGAATCTGTGTTAGAGGAGAAGGGTCAGAAGAGGAGGGGAACTGGTACATGGTAGCCAAGCCAGGGAGGATAGAGCAGAGAAGACAGGATATCAGCTTTCTTTTATTTATTTTTTTCGAAGACTTCTTAAAACTGCTGTAAGGTATGAAGAGGAGTAAAAGAATCACTTTATTTCTATTTAAAAGGTAACTTCAATCTCCTCCAAATGCGACCATATGCTCCAGAGTGGTCAACAGTTCTGGCCTACAAACTTGTAAGAATAGTGAAATCAGTAGTTTGTTAAAATTATCTGATCATAAAAAAAATACTTGAAACTTATATTAACTAGAATTCATATAAAAATCTCTCTCTCACACACACACACAAAATAAAATGTATAAAAATGTTAATTATAAAGGTCCATTCTAAATTCTAAAGAAGATATCACATTAGAAAATTTCCAAAAATATAAATGAAAATAACTATAATTCAGTTGCATTAATATCCAAATGTTTGATACTCAAATGCATTTTTAATGTACATTACTTTGACAATAAGTAAAGAAATAATTATTCAGGAGCTGTAAAATTTTAGGAAAAGACTCCATTCCCAATAAAACCATAATGTAGCAAGAAAACAGATTTAAATGTATGGGTCAAATTTGCTATAGCTATAAAATATAAATTTTCAATGGAGGTGCCTTAAAATAATGTGGACTAAATATGAAGCTGATTCATTAAAATGAAGTGCAAGAACACTTTAATCCATCATTGCTATCATGTGCTTTTTGAAAAGAGAGAAAAAGTGTACAATTTAGAAGCAAAGAAGTGAAATTTCCCTTCTATTTTGGATGATATATTTTTTTCTGTAAGTTACAAGAGCTCAATGGAATAACAGTTGAACCACACACCTGAAGAAATAGGATGATAGAAAATAAAATTACTATATCCTTATGAATAGCTTTGTCATGAACATTTGACTATTATTTAAGAAACAAAAAGTAAGATATGATCTTTGTATACAATATTAAATTAGTTAATGCTATTCTGATTCCAAACTGTGAATATGCATGATTTTGAGAAATAAACCTTCAAAATACTGCTCCAATTTAATAACAAAATGCATTTGAAAAAAATCTTTGATAAGAAGAGTTGATATTAAGAGTTAATTCTCTGAATGATGAATATGCAACTATGTGATAATATTAAGAATTACTGATTGTATATGTAGAATGGAATGATATCTTAATGTTTTTGTTAATTTTTTTAATTAATAAAAAAGTTTATAAAAAAAGAGTTAATTCTCTGTAGTGAAGATATAAACTGAATGTTTTCCCAGTGAAGATATTTAATTTTTTATTTTAAAATCATTAGCCCAAATAAAATTTAATTTGTAAAATGTACATGCAAAAATTTGGGGGAAAAAGTGTAAAGGAGAGTAATGGAGACAGATTGGCACAACCAGACTTTGTCATCCAGGCAGAGGGAAGTGGTAGGTGCAATGCAGTCATTCCACAGGGGAAAGTAGTGTCTGCTATGTATAAAACTTAAATCTTTGCAGGAATGAAGGATTATTAAATAATATGATAATGATGGCAATAGAAAAGTCAAAACAAGAAATTCCCAAGGAGGAGCTGAGGCCGTGCAGACCCAACTCCAGCCTCCCAGGGGATCTGTTCCCATGTGGATTCCTGGACTAAGCCCCTCCCTTGTTATCTCCTCTTGTACCCTCTGGACAGGGAGAGGGAGGACAGACCACCATCCCTCTATGCCCCACCATCCTTGGTCCCTCCTTCTGCCTTAGCACTTGGACATCTCCCTCTCCTCTGCCCAGAACATGTGTAAAATCTAACCATCTGTGTTAGTTAGATTCAGTTGTCAACTTGGCCAGGTGAGCATACCTAGTCTTGTTGCTGAGGACATAAGCCAATGGTACGTGAACCTCATTTGTTGCTAATTACATCTGCAGTCAGCTAGGAGGCATGTCTGCTGCAATGAGTGATGTTTGACTTAATTGGCTGGTGCTTAAATGAGAGAACGCAATGTAGCACAGCCTAAGTAGCTCGGCATTCCTCATCTCAGCACTTGCAGCTCAGCCCAGCCCTTTGGAGATGGAGAAAGAAGTCACTCCTGGGAAAGTTGTTGGAACCCAAGGATATGGAGAGAAGACCAGCAGAGACCATCCTGTGCCTCCCACGTAAGAAAGAGCCTCAGTGGAAAGTTAGCTGCCTTTCCTCTGAAGAACCAACAAAATAAATCCCCTTTTATTAAAAGCCAATCCATCTCTGGTGTGTTGCATTCTGGCAGCTAGCAAACTAGAACACCATCCTTGGGAATTTCTCTGAAATGTTAGCTTTATGTCCACCCAATTCTGTAAACAAACCATCTCCAAGTCTTGAATTGGAGAGATGAGCTTAGAGCATGCCTAATGACTGGTGGAGAGGGTGTGGGACCCCAAGAGGTTCTGATGCTGAGATGGAGACATGAACAGGTGAGTGGATGGGGGCTCTGTCTTCTCCATCTCAGTCTAATTGTGTTTCCTGCTGTTCTCCCAAAGCCTTGCCCAGGCCTCTCTCAACCCCAGCCCTGTCTGATACTTCAGAGATTGGATACCCCAAGTAGGGGACCCAGTCTATGTCTACCCATGGATGGACTGGGCCTTCCTCCTGGAGAACCTCCTTTTATGCTCCCTTCATCACAACCTGTCTCTGAACTCCACTGGTTATAGCCTGAACTGACCATCATTCACAGAAGGGTCTTCTCACTTGAGACCACAAGCTCCAGGAGTGCACTGGGATGAGTCAACAGGTAGGAATTGCTGATGTATGAGCCATAGCACTTGTAGATTCCCCTGTAGTCTGAGGTCACAGAGTTCATGGTAAAGGTGGTGAGATACAGGTGAGCTTGGTGCTGCGATTGAAGGCACAGGGGGTGATTTGTTCCCCCATCCATGGACAGAAGGAAAGTGGCCACTGGGTTCCATGGCTGGCAGTGCAGGGTCACCTTCTCTCCTGAGGACACACTGGGTCCTGGCTGGGCAAAGAGGGTGGGTGTAGAAAGGAATTTTCCTAGAGAGAAGGATGGGTGGGGGGCTGCCAGCCTCCACTTTGGCTCTGAACTGTGATTTCACTAGGTCCCCTCTTTGAGGACCTCACAGTCTCTTAGTCTCTCTCTGTCCCTCCATCCTCTATCATTTTTGTCTTTCCCCTTTTCTTGTGATCCACACCCAAAGCCCATGGCTATTTTGCCCTGAGGTCCCATGGCAGGACCGGTACAGAGTCAGGGTCCCTGGATGGACCTAGCAAGAGTCCCCTCACCTGCAATGAAGATGTCCAGGGGCTCACTTGGGGTTGACTACTCAGAGGAGAGGTTGTGTCCACTGTTAGTATCTGAACCTGCCAGCTAGGTGCAGGGTAAGATTACATTCCCCCTCCTTGGACAGGGTGAATCTGTCATAGCTGATGTCAGAGCAACACTGGAGGGTCAGGCTCTGTCCTGAAGCCATGATGGGACACAGCTGGACCAGGAGGGACACCTTCCTGGACACACCTGGGGGAAGAGACACTGTGGACTGCAGGGGACAGCCCTCCAAGCACCTCCAGCCTCATCCTGGGCTCCAGATCTCTGTGTCTCACACACTCTGTGTCTCTGGAGTCCTGTGCTCCCCTCACCCCATCCTTCCACCTGGGAAACCCCTGTGGACAAGGCTCCCATTAAACTGTCTGGTAACTTAAAGACTTTATGGGGCAGGGATGGCACTTGCTCACCCGAGTCCAGAAGCTCCAGGGGGTCACTGGCTTCTGACCACACATGGGGTCTGTCCCTGTAGTGGCCATAGCATCTGAATGTCCCCCTGTGGCTGGGGCTTACAGGGAACAGGGCTTGGAAATGCCCAGTGGAGAGTCACTGTGTGTCCAGCGTCCAAGAGCACAAGTGTTCTCCTTCCTCAGACAGAATAAACCCTCCAAATCCCCTCCATGAGACACACTGGAGGGTCACAATCCCTCCTGATGTCACCACAGGGCTTGGCAGGGCAGAGAGGGAGAGTTTGCCATATACCCCTAGGAGAGAAGGAGGAGCTGTATAAATGGGGTCCAGATCACCCCCTTTCCCCAGGGTGGGCTGTGATGTGGTGGCATTGAGAGCAGACCCCCTTCCTGAGGGTGGAGCCTGAGGCTGGGACCCCTGCATGTCCTCTCACCTATTGTCACCACCAGATCCAGGAGGTCACTGTGTTCCGACCAGCCAGCAAAGCTGTGATAAGTAGCAGTGATACTGCCCTGCATAGTGCTCTGTCATGTATGGGATGAGAACTTGGCCTTGTGCCTGGACTCCAGGGGGCTCTGTCTCAGGTCATTGATCTTCCCTCTCTGTCCAGAAATTAGGCCTTGGCCTCCAGGGTCCCCTGACACCAGATGGTCACGTGGCTTCTGTGGGTGATCATAGAACCTGGCTCAGCCCAGAAGGTGGGCTTGGGGAGGGTCCCTGGAAGAAAATCAAATGTTTAGTGGACTAACTTCAGTTCCCCCACTCTCAGCTCCAAGGCTCTTACCAGATTTGTCACATTATCCTAGATCAAGGAGGATAGAAATTCTGGAGTCAGCTCACCTACCTGAACTCACATCCTCTGGCCAAAGCTCAGCCCTGGAAGAGAGTTCCACATAAGAGTTTGTACCCTGTAGCCTGAGCAGATCTTCTCTTCCCCTTGAGCCTCCAAGCCCTGGGATCTCCTGGTAGACCAGGGGCTATTTGGGGTGGGACCCCTCACAGACTGGAGCTTCCTATTCTCACATCTCACCGAGGCAGAACATGGCCATGAGGGTTGGGACCATGGCATCTAGTCCCGCAGAGTCCAGCTCCACAGCTGGATAAAACCACGGTGTTTGGCAGGACAGACAGACACACAGTATGTGGCCAGTGGGAGGTTAGTCCACCCATCATGGTGTTGTCCCAGCAGCACCACAGGAAGGGAAACTACCCCTCCCCAGGAGCCTGGGTCCCATTTCCCCAAGGTGGGGCTGAGAGCTGTAGCCTTCTGGAGACACTTCAGGCAGAAGTGAGGTCTCCTGACCCTGACCACTGTCTGCTTGGTCTACCCTCATCTCCAAAGTACAGAATGTAGCACCAAAAACACCCAGTGCCAATTCTGGGTCTTCTTCTCCAGACTTGGGTGATGAGGTCATGACAGTCCCTGTCACAGCCTCCCCCGTGGGGGTCTCCTTCCCTGACCCATCCATCAAAGTCACTCTTGAGTCCTTACTGTTGGCCATTGTCACATGAGACCTTGGAGATGCTTTAGTGAGATGAGATTCTTCTCTGCAAAGCCAAGATAAATGAAGAGACACATTTCACAAGAAACTGTGCAGTTGAAGTTGAGTTACCCTGTGGCAATGAGTATAAAGAAGAAATACAAGGAAACAGAAGATGAAACATGACTTTCACCTGGCCCTTGATTGTGGTTTTTGTTTCTACCAAAACATCTTTATATGACCTTCCCTTTTTTCCTGGCAACAGCATCTACCCTTCTTTAATAAAAAAAATACCTTCAGACATTTCTGCCCACACAGTGCCCTGGTTTCATGCATGACTTTGTACCTCATGTGGTTCTAATGTCAAGGTTTCAGGAACAAGTATCATCTTGGAGCTCTGATTTTGGAGGCATCTGATCTTGTTTATATATTCATTTTTATCCACCATCTATGTGACCTGGATGTGTAACATCTCCTTTCTGAACTTCACTTCCCTCATTTGGGGCATGTTGATGGTGAACACCAGTCCTCAGTGTGACTGTGGGATCCAGTGTCACTTGGGTCCTGAAGTGGACTCAATCCTTGTGAAATTCCAGACCAGATCAAGGCCCAACTAGTGGGATACAAGAGATTCAGCTGTCAGGCTCTCAGTATAGGTGGGAAATTGATGTGCCAACTCAAGAGCTCCTAACTGCTCCAACCAACCAGAAACACTACTCATAATACACGTGAAACCCAAAAGCATAGTCATCTGCATCATAATAGAAATGAAAGTTCAATCATGGAGGCCCACCAGTTCCTGGGATCAGGGAGGGGTCATTAGAATGGAAATATCCACCTCTGTGTGGAGGGCAGAGTGGAACCCCAGGGTCTTCTCAGGGTAGACATGGTGTTCCCTGCTCTGGGGTGAGGTGGGAAGATGAGGCTCCCCCTCCCCATGTATGTGTGTGAGAACTGGGTGATCTACACTCACTGACCCAGGGCGATGGCCATACTGAGTCCCCTCCCCTATGTGTGTGTGACACACACACACACCTTTGCCTCACCTGGTGTCTCCTCATGAATGAGTATGAAGCTCATTTTGGAAACATCTACACCCCTCACCACCCTGAACAGACACTACAATTGGGAAGGTAGATGCCACGGGGCAGGACACTCTCAGAACAACTAAGGGAAAAACTCTCTATGGAGGTCATGGCAGTGGGAGGGGAGCACCTAGCAGACATGGATAGCGAGGGGGCAATGACAACGATTGACAGTGCCACGGATGACCATCTACGGTGTCACTAGTGGGGTTGTCACAACCAAGAAATAAAACAGAAAATAGAAAGCAATTTTAATTAAGCATGCTTAAAATATGAAATATAATAAAGGAGGATATTAAATGTTTGCAACAAACAAGCCAGAAACACGAGAACAATTCCTGTATGGTGTCATTTAGAAAATACTTATAAGAAAATGGGGACCTAGATTGTAAGCTCTTACAGCAGTCACATTTAGTCTGGTGTGATCATTGCTATTTCTGAATTTTGAGAGGTTTTTTTTTATATGTATAATCTGGTATTTAGAGTAAGAATGAAGCCCATCAGGTCGGGATTAAGGAAATTCAGAATACAGGGGTGAGGAAGACATTGTGTGTATTTTAGAACCTCATCTACTCCTTGAAACCAAAGTAAGAAAAGCTTATTTTGTTCAGAACCTAAATTTTCTGTAGCACATAATCTAACTCAACCTGTCTAGATAGATCATTTAAACTATCCACACACACGGAGCTCAGAATAAGAATAGAGGTCCTTTAATCCTGTATAGCTTAATGTAATGCCTGCATACATCCAGAGTATATTAAGCAGATAATAAAAATGTATTGGCAAAGTGCCTTAAGGGATGGGAGAAAAAATATGGAACTATGAAACTTTACCACTGGGGAAACCCTCGATACTGTGTCAAATATTACAGACACTTGTTATCAAGAAGACACTGAAGGAACATAAAGAGGAATTTGAAAGAACAAGTAGAAAAATATCAGATATCACAGAAATGAAAGATACTATAGGCCAAATTAAAAGTATTTTGGAGACTTATCAGAGTAGACTTCAAGAGGCAGAAGAAAGGACATGCAAATTAGAAGACAGGACAAACGAAATTGAACGTTCAAGAGAACAAATGGCAAGAAACAGGGGGAAAATGCAACTTGATCTTAGGGAAATTATACATACACAAAGCATGTAAGTGTAAGAATTATTTGTGTTCCAGAAAGAGAAGAGAAGAATAAAGGGATAGGAAGGATAGTTGAAGATATAATGAGGGAAAGCTTCCCAACCCTTATAAAAAACATGAACATCCAAACCAAACAAGCCCAATGAATCCCAAGTGGAATAAATCCAAATAGACTTACTCCAAGGCATATATGTACCATAATGTCAAATCTTGAAGAGAAACAAAAAGTCATGAAAGCAGCAAGAGAAAAGCAATTTATTACCTACAGAGGAAAACATGTAAGGCTGAGCTCAGACTATTCAACATGCACCATGGAGTGAGAAGGCACTGGTATGAAATATTTTAGATTTTGAATGAGAAAGATTTCCAGCCAAGAATTCTATATCCTGCCACTTTGTCCTGTAAAATTGAGGAAGAGATTAAAATCCTTACAGTTTTACAGTGGCTGTGAAAATTTACCAACAACAGACCTGCCCTACCAGAAATAATAAGGGAGCTTTAATGACTGAAAAAAAAACAGAGGGAGGTCTGGAGGAGGGTACAGAATTTAAGAGTATTAGCAAGGGTAAATTAAAGAATAAAAAGTTAGAGAGGGAAAAGAACATATCGATTTGACAAGTAAAAAGTATAGACAGTTATAGTAATATTAGAAAAAATAGTTTCCTGAAATAACTAACTGCAAATGTCTAATAATATGGGTCATTACCATAGCTAGGCTGAGTAAAATATGGCATTTGGGTTTCAGACCAAAGAATTCATAAATGGCTCCAATTTCTATGACTTAGTCAATTGAGTAGATGAGGATTTCATTCCTTCCCCAAGCTTCAGGTGTGCAGTAAGTGTTCCTGAGGTCCAAATATTGATTATGGCAGTAGACAGGGTGGTGAAGAATTAGATGCCAAACCCATGATGATTTTCTCCCAAAGAAGAATTCTAATCTTGAGCCTCCAAGTTGAACACAATGGGATTGACTTGGGCACCAGTCAAGCTATCACCCCTAATCTGGAGGTGTTCAGGTACTTTTCATGAATGTATTGCTCCAAAAATATAAAAAACACAGTCTCTTGGATTTAAAAAAAAATGGGAGATATAAGTGGAGAAAACTTCCTGTACTTTCCCAAAACTGAGTTGGCCTCTCTTTCCTTCAGTTGGCTGTAGCATGTTCTAAAAGGCAGAACGATGTATTCCTAACCAAGACCTTTACCTTTACTTTTCCTTTTTGCATATCCCAAACCTAGTTGGTGAATAAGCCTAGGATTTACCGTTCCCTTAGGAGAAACATGAAAACTTCACTGTAAGATGGAGCAAAGCTGAATAACTTTCAAATTCTTATATAACATCAGGCTGTCCCTCCTGATCGGAAAACATGGTGCTCATGGCAATTGGGACAGAAAATTCTCACAGGTAACCTTCCTGCCCTCTCCTTAACCCTCCAAACAATGGCTACACTTACTGTTGCAGTTGGAACTTGTCTGAGTGAAGTCCCTCTGCAGGTGAATTCTGACACCCCCTTTCCCAGGAAGCCAGTTGCACACAAGACCAGAACTGACTGGGCCTTTTGAATTTCTAGATGGGAGAATAAAGGCCCAGAGTTGTATAGAATTTCATCAGTGTTCTCCACCCAAGAGTGACTGAGACAACTCAACTTCAATGAATGTCCCCTGAATAACAGCTTCTCTTTACTCTTCTCATTTTGTGTCTCAGTCCATGGGTGCCTGGGATGACACTCGGGAACTCCTAAAATCAGGACCATGAGATTGTGGAGAGATCAGTCCTGTTATTTCTCCCCTTCAGGCCATTAAGAATCAGGACCAAGGAGATGCCCTAGCACTTTGATCTACTCTTGCTCCAACAACTGCTGGGCTCTTCCTTCTGCATTTCCTCCACACTAAGCACCCAAGAATCACCAATGACCTCAGGGTCCTGAAGATGTGAAACCTTTCCCTTAATCTCCATCTTCATTTCCAGCTCCTCTGGGAACAATGCCTTCTGGAAAGATTAAAGGAGAAGGATAAATTGAGAAGCATTCAGGTCTGAGAAAGCCTGAGACTCCTCTGAGCTAAGAGGACTCTATTCCTCAACAATCCTGAAGCTCATCCATTTGTGTGAGGGATCTGTCCCTCCCACCCAACATGGAATTTCCTTTCATGGTTGGGTCTCCTGAGTGATGGGTGAGACCTGGGGATGAACACATTCCGTCCTCCCCCAGAGGCTAGCCCTCCCCTTGAGGCATGTAAATCTGCTTGAGGAACCACTAGTCCCAATATTCCTTGTACAGAGTTTGCCATTGGCTACCATACTATCCTCTCAGATTATTCCTTCTAGCTGCTCCAGAATACAGGAGGCTAGAAGGAATAAATATTTTTTATCAGAATCAACTGTTTTTTCTTTTTTGTGAAAAATAATGTGTATACACAAAAGCAATAAATTTCAAAGCACAGCACAGCAATTAGTTGTAGAACAGATCTCAGCGTTTGGTATGAGTTACAATTTCAAAATTTTGTGTTTATACCTTATCTACTCTAAAGTACTGGAGACTAAAAAATATATATATATCAATTTAATGACTCAGCAATCATACAATACCTATTCTTTTGTGTCTTGTTTATTTCACTCAGCATTATGTCCTCAAGATTCATCCATCTTGTCATGTGCTTCAGGATGTCATCTCATCTTACTGCTGCATAACATTCCATCATATGTATATGCTACGTTTTGTTAATCCACTCATCTGTTGTTGGGAATTTGGTTTGATTTCATCTTTTGGCAATTGTGAATAATGCTACTATGAGCATTGGTGTGCAAATGTCTGTTTGTGTCACTGCTTTCAGTTCCTCTGGGTAAATACCAAATAGTGCTATTGCTGGGTCATAGGGCCACTTGACATTTAGTTTCCTAAGGAACCGCCAAACTGTCTTCCATAGTGCTGCACCATTATACATTCCCACTGGCAGTGCATGTGTCCTAATTCCTCCACATCCTCTCCAACATTTATAGTTTCCTGTTTGTTTAATAGCAGCCATTCTTATAGGTGTGAGGTGGCATCTCATTGTAGTCTTGATCTGCATTTCCATTATAGCCAATGAAAATGAGCACTTCTTCATGTGCTTTTGAGCCATCTGCATTTGCTCTTCAGAAAAAGGCCTATTCATAACTTTAGCTGATTTTAGTAGTTGGGTTGTTTGTTCTTTTGTTGTTGAGTTGTATGGTTTCTTTATGTATACAAGATATCAAACCTTTTCCCAATGTGTGATTTCCAAATATTTTCTCCCATTGAGTTGGCTGCCTCTTCATCTTTGTGACAGTTTTTTTTTTTTCTGCATGGACAGGCACTGGGAACTGAATATTTCCATATTTTTTATCACTTAGTTGCATATTTATCATTTCTTAGAACATTTGCATTAATTCAGAAAAAGAAATAAAAAGACAATAAAAAAGAAATAAAATGAACACAAGAAAGAAAAAAAAGACTATACCTACCATACCCCTTACCCCTCACTTTCATTGATCACTAGCATTTCAACCTAAATATATTTTAGCATTTGTTCCCCTTATTATTTATTTTTATTCCATATGTTCTACTCCTTTGTTGACAAGGTAGATAAAAGGAGCATCAGACACAAGGTTTTCACAATCACACAGTAACATTGTGAAAGCTATATCATTATTCAATCATCCTCAAGAAACATGGCTACTGGAACACAGCTCTACATTTTCAGGCAGTTCCCTCCAGCCTCTCCATTACATCTTGAATAACA